>CAXKVR010000108.1:0-84870 GCA_964058845.1 Carex sylvatica
TTGCTTGTTCATAGCTCTAGTGATGTTTGTGCCATTTTTTATGCAATCTTTAGTTGAAAATTTTGTTTATCCTCAAGTTGGGATGACATTTTCAAAGAAGTTAGAAGGAATTCTTCGTTTTGTTGTTAGGAAACCTTATCCTTGATTTGATATATTTGGAAATATGGAAAATATTCCTTGAGCCCTCTTGTTAGCAGGCACTTAAAAATTTGGTATCATGTTAATTACTAATTAATTATTTGTGAACTAAAATAATGTACAAGTTAGGTGGATTAATAGGTATTTGTTTGACTTTTTGTATTGTTCACAAAACCAATTTATTAATTAGGAAATTCAAATATAGGAAAATATTTAGTGCATGGTTTTAATTTATTTATTACTTGGTCGTTGCAGAAGGTGTGAATTTCTAATTTCATCCGAAGATAAAAGATACCAACAAAACAAAGGAACAAAATTGATTAAGTCATTAATCAGAGGGTCCACATTTTGTATGTTTTAATAGCTACCATGGCTAGATATTTATGCTGTTTGTACACGGGGGATAAATTCAGTTTGGGCCCTCAAATTTTAGCGAATCAAATTAGTGGTCCTAAATGATTATAACAGGAAATATATCAGAGGTTCACAAAACAAATAGTGTAATGTAATCATGAAATTTACTAATTCGTATATTGAAGTGGGTACATGTTCTACATTTATATAAGTTATTAATACTATAATTATAAAAATAACAAAATGAAACTTATATATAAAAAAAATTGGCCAAGGGTTTGTACTATAAGTGGGAGATTGCAAGTTTGAAATTTTGTAGTCCTACTGGAGCGATTTAAAAATATAATTTACCTTTATTTCATATTAAAAAAATTATACTTAATATTATTATATGATTAAAGAAATTATTGTAGAACCTGATTGTCGATGTCACATAAAACTTTGCATGTGAATGTAATGTAAAAAAAAAAGTTTTAAGTACCTACATTTTTTTTGTACATTTAAAGAAATAATTATATAAACTTTTTATTTTAATATAAAAAAATAACATCCTTAGATATTATCTAAACACACTTATGAAAAAATGGCAACAGTTTGACTGGCATCAAGAGGTTTATAAATATCCATTAATAAAGACATCAATGTGTTTAGTTTTTCATTCTCTTGCTGTTCATGTAAATGAAATAACTTCTTCTTCTTCAAAACTTTTATTCTCAAATAAATTGGAGTAGGCTAGAAATAAAATTCAACTGGAATCAACAACACGGGCTTTCCAGGAGGTCACCCATCCTAGTACTACGTCCCAATTCATGAGGGTTTCATTTCCACAAAGAGGTGGTTTGTTTTACCGTTGGCTCACCTAGCCTATCACGAACCCTCCTCTCTTTTTTTGGCTTGAAACAGGCTGTGTAGAAACTACACAGGCGAGTTATGGAAATGAAACAACATGTATAAAAAATAATACATATCACATCAAAGGTTTTAATTTATTAAATGAACTTCTACTTTTCTTTATTGAACATTTACAAAGTGAAGTATAATGGAGGCAAAAACAAAGAAATGATTGAACCTTTATGTTAAACAACCATTAATTCTTAACTTCAAAATTGGAGGATTGAAGTAAGAAGCAAAGTGACATATCACATGGATCAGCTGTAGTGTACAGTACAAGTGATAGAAGCATGTCAATTGGGGTTCTAATCATTATTATCAAGCTAACATGCAAATATGTAGGTGTACAATGGGCAAAGAAAGAGCAATGCACTGTACAAGAAAACTAATTGTTTGTCTGCTGCATGCTACACTGCTACAGTTTTACTTATACAAGGAAACATGATTTCCAACTACTGGTGTTTGCTCTTATTTGATAGTAATACATAACCTATCATCTATCTATTTTTGTTTGTGAAATTATTACAATGTTGCAATTACTTTTGTTTTCTTTCTCTTGTATCTATCATAAAAAATTCAACACCATTTTTCAGCAGTTAATAGCTGATATTTTATTAAGGGTTGCTAACTATCAATTGTGAAAAATCAACACAATACAAGATTCATCATTTTATCATTTTAAAGCTCATGCAATGTTCAATTTTCACGTGTACAAAATTTACTATTTTCTCATGTGTCAAACCTTGTACCAGTGCAATGAATGAGACTTGAACGATTTGATCCGAGCAAGCAAATCATTCCTCTACTTTATATTCTCTCACAAAAGCAACCATCATACCAGTAACACATTAAAAGAATGCTCTGATAAAGCAGGATTTTTTTACCAGAAAACTAATAACCTGATTTTACAGATAAATTACAACAAAGAGAAGGCTATAAAGACATATACATAATAGGAAACACTTCAATTTAAAAAGTGTCTCGAAAAAATTTCATCCTCTCCCTCAGAAAATGCAGAAATATCCCCATCACTATCCTCTTCATCACCCCCTATTGATTTATAAATAACTCCCCGAGCTTCTTCAGAATTCCAATCAGGTGGGAAGGATTTCTGCAGAGCCTTTGTAAGCTTGCCACCTCTCCTCTCGATATTCCTCAGGGACCTTGACCAGTGAGCAGCAGTGCATAAATCTACCGTTAAATTATTCTCTGACATCTCTTTGCATATATTTACAATTTCATTATATATGTGTTCTCCTGATGTGGTGGCCCGTGATAGAAGAGAGGTCATGAGGCAGTGGTATGCAGGACGATCTGGTACGTAACCAGCTGATTTCATATCCTTGAAGCATTGCAGCGCTTTTTCGGGGTGAGAAGCCCGGGCCCACCCATTTATTAGGGTTGTGTATGTTTTTAGGTTAGGTTTAATACCAGCCAATGCCATTTCTTCCAACACCTTGTCAGACCTCTGAAATAGATAATTTGATTATCATTTCCTAACTTCTCTGTAAAGAAGATGTACATTTTTTCTTTTTCATTCAAGTTTTACTGCATAGGTATACATCAATAATCAAGTAATTGGTACATCTGATACCAGAATATCCTGGACAGTAACCATCTTGGTCAATATTGGTTTAACTGAACTGAATTTGATCATGTATTTATGCCAAATTACCATTATATATAGAGGAGGGTTAAATGCCTCATGTCTTTCATGCCTCATATACTTTATCTTCGTTTTCAAAGTCTAAACAGTCGATCCAAACCGATTAACATGATCTCCATAATAAAATGTGCTTGGAGACCAAAATTTACATTTTTTTTTTTTGGAATTTTTTTTAGATATGTACAAAATCACTGTTTCAGGATCATCCAAAAACAGTGATTTTGTACCTATCTAAAATAATAGTAAAAAATTTCCAAAAAAATATAAAATTTGGTCTGCAAGCACATTTTAATATGGAGATCATGTTGATAGGTTAGAATCGACAGTTTGGACTTTGAAAATTGAGACCAAAGATGTGAGGCATGATGAGGCATTTTGATAGTATTTGCAAGAATTGTTTTTTCTTTTGGAAAATTACTGATAATTTTCATCCTTGTAAATACAGCCAAGATCCATGATAAAACAAAAAAGAAAGCTCGATAATGTGGTCCTATACAGTCTGGTAAATACAGACAAGAGTCATGATTGGTATAGCAGGTACCACTATCAGTGTTATAATAAATTTTGAAGGGAAAAAAAAAAAAAAAAAGTATTTAGAGATGGTGCTTACTGCCATGTCACCGGCCTTGGAGCAAGCATTGATCATGGAGGTGTATGTATGTATGTCAGGATGAACCCCTTCACGCTTCATCTGTTGTATCAGATCTGTTGCTTCCCATACATCCCCTCTCCGGGCCCACCTGCATTGTGCAGCAAACAGCACCCAAACAAAACCAAAATAATAAGCATTCACATATACATAATTGAATAAACAGATAAATACAGCTTATCCATTAAATACACATGTATGACCACTTCCTGGGGTCCTGGGGTGATAATAAACAGATAAATTCATGTTCCATACCTTACAAACCAACCCCACCTCAAAAAAATAAAATAAAAATTCGGGGCAAAAGAACAAAATGAAAAGAAAAATTCTGTCAGGAAATTATGAGTATGACCACTTGCTGGGGGTGATAATACACGCTATAATGAGGGATCTGAACCGATAACAACTGGAATTCGCATGCCCTGAGATATCTCAAGCTTTCAGTTGATCTGTGGAAAATTTGGACCATTCAAATCCGTTCTGCGTAAATCTCAAAGCACAATAATTATGCCCCCCTGCATTCCTAATGGACACTGTAAAAAAATTTGGCTCGAAACTGAAAATTTGAGATATCTCAGAGGATACAGGCTCATAACAATTGTCCATACTTCCCCAGCAATCCTCTGATTTATGTTCTAGACAAAATTAAAAAAAAATATATATATATACAATATGACACCACAAAAAAAAAAAAAAGTTAAGGCAAGAAAGCAGTGTATAGTACACAGAATGCTAGAAATATGAATAGAGTGAGGCTATACTAATATGCATATTACGGATCGATCCGTGCTATGGATCTATATCTTTATTTTCAAAGTTCAAATAGTCAATCCAAATGATTAAACATGATTTTCATTGAAAATGTACTTGCAGACCAAAATTTTACACTTTTTAGAAATTTTTTATTACTCTTTTAGATATAGATAGAACCACTGCTTTTGGAAGGTCCAAAATTTTCAAATCAAGTGATTTTCTACCTATCTAAAAAAATAGCAGAAAAAATCTTAAAAATGTGAAATTTGGTCAGCAAGTGCATTTTAATATGGAGATCATGTTTAAATGTTCAGATTGACCGATTGAACTTTGAAAATAGAGGTATGAGTCCATAGCACGGGTTATTGTGTAATATGCATATATGATACATTGTAACAACAAAATCCAAATACAGTATTGGCACCACAAACAAAAATGGAAATTATGTTCTAGACAAAATAAAAGTCAAAATACGGTATTGACACTACAAACAAAAAAGAAAAAAAGGGGCAAGAAAGCAGCGTATAGTACACAGAAAGTCAGAAATATGAATATGATATATTGTAACAAAAAAATGCACACATTAAACAAAGAAAGAGTATATCATACCCATCAATAAGGATGTTATAAACATAGGTGTTTCTAGGCATGCCTATGGCACTCATCTCTCTGGTAACAGCGAGAGCACTCTGCATGCGGCCCGATTTGCAGCACGCCTTTAGCAACGCCTCGTAAACAAACACGTCTAGAGTCAACCCGGCATCCTTTATTTTCTTGAAGTACTCAAACGCCTTTCCTATGTCTCCTGTTGCCGCGTAACCTCCCATTATGGTCGTGTAAGTGTGTATGTTTGTTTTTACTCCTGCCATTTCCATTTGTTCTATCACAGCCACTGCTCTGTCAATCTGTGGAATTATATTTCTAATTAGTGGACTAGACTCTTTACAGATGATAATCATGGCATGTAAAAAAATCATGTCATGACAGGATAAGTCACGGAACGGCACGTGTGGTGGCTCATGTGTCCAATGTCGTGACCATTCGCGTGATGTGACCATCCTTCAGAAAATTGGCACAGCATGCGAACTAGCCCGATCACAGCACAGCTCATAGTCATGCGAGTTACATGTCATTTAGATCTTTATCGAATGTTGAATAAACTAATTTAAATTACGAAAAAAATAGTTAAATGTGACCAAACGCGACAAAAGTGACCATGACAGAGTGACTAATGTGCCATAAACATCCCTCCAAATTGGTCACGGTACGGCATGTGACCCAAGTCATGACACGGCGAGTACTTGCATCCCTAAGATTCATTAGAGCTTTGTACAGTTCATTTTATTGTTGTAATGATTTGTTGCATCTTTCTAGTTTGGTTAGTACAAATCAATACATGTCATCACAGGTCGATACCCTATTGTTAATCAATCCAGAGAAGAACGTTCCCAATACAAAGCAATACAAAATAAATGTACAAATATCAATACCTGGTTCTTCCGAACAAGTCCATTAATAAGGGCATTATACGTCTCTACAGTCGGTACACACCCAGCTTGCCGCATAAGATCAAAAACTGTCATCCCTCGTCTCATATCTCCAGCCAATGCAAACCCTTCAATTATCGGCCTGAAAGTCCGGCTAGAGGTTTGTAATTTATCCCTGCGCATTTTGTCGACTATCCTTAAAGCCCGATCCATGTTTCCCATCTTACAAAAGGCCTCTATTATATTGTTATATATCACCTGGTCAGGTATTAGTCCTGACTTGGTCATTTCTTCAAACACGTTAAAGGCATTTGCGTAATCTTTTAGTTGAGTGAAGCCGCTTATAAGCATGGAATATGTTTTCTTGTTATGCTTTATACCACGCGACTCCATTTCTTTGCTCAATTCTAGTGCTCTAGAGACCTTTCCAATCTGTACAAAAATGCATGCATTTCCTCGAAATTAATACATTAGCTAGATAGAGATGAAATCTCTTGTTTAATCAAGGGAACACATGAAACATTATGTATTATCAGGGTTAACTGTGTCCTTCAGCAAATAGAGATATTAGAAAGGAATTAAGTACCTTCACATAGCAGTTGATAAGACACCCATAACTGATCACTGATGGCTTGAATCCAGATTCCTACAAAAATGAAAAAATAATTCAACTTCCTTCAATTTGAATTATTCAGAATAACCATCTATATCATTTTAAACTAGGACAGAAATATATATACACCTTCAGTCTTTCAAAGACAATCAAGCATTTCTCTTCATTCTGACAATGTGTATAACCATGCATCATGCTATGGTATATATCAATAGGTGCATCTATACCGTCTTGTTCCATTTCTCGCACCAGTTGTTCTGCTCGAGTCATGTTACCACACTGGCTGCACCATATGAGAAAAGATCGGTTGTAGATTAATTAAGGACGATAATTGTTGGGTTGGAATGAATAAACTGGAAGGTAATTAATATTCAATATACTAACCAATGAGCATATATGATGTTACTATATATTACTGGATTTAGGGTTTCAATCTTCATCTTCGCCTCCTTGAACAATTCATCTGCCGAACTTTTCATATCAACAAAGAAGTCATGTTAGGAAATGAAATTTCAAAGTTTCAACTCATGCAGTACTGAGATTTTAGCAGAACTGACAACTCTAGGATGGTTCCGAATTAAAAAAGTAGCTACTAATCTTATAGTTCATGCATATTCCCTTTAGAAGAATATTACATTTCGTATAATAGTATAATACCCAAACTACCCCTTCCTCATCTTTATCCCAGTTCAGGTATACATTCCATCTATTTACAAGAAATACCTCAGTAAAGTCTAAGCCAAAATAATAGATACCAGTATACCACACAACTCATGGATCCACAGAGCTTGCAGATGAATAAAATAACTCACTTGGCATCGTTAATTCTGCCAAAACCCGCAATAAGAATACTATATGTCACAACTGTCAGATCAAGCGCCTCAGATTTCATTTCTTCAACACATGATAAAGCACCTCTCATGTCTCTAGCAACTGCATAAGCGTGAATCAGGCTGCATCAACATAAAATTAGCATGAAGATTATAAATCTAGCAATGCAAAACTTGAATGACCCTGTAACTTGGTAAGCCCTAGCAAATTATCTCAAATTTACACTCAGGTTGTCAGGGGCAGACCCAGGATTTTCGTCCAGGGGAGATATCGAATCGGGTTTAAATAGCTTATCGGATTTAAACCCATTAACTAATTAGGTACTCGATAAAAAAAATAATGTTTTGACTTATATTTTCCAATGCTCTGACTTATAATTTCTAATACTTTAACTTATAATTCTAATTACCAATCATAATTCAAGAAATTTATTTTGATTTTAACACTAAATTTAACCTGAATTACAAATCAAACATCCAGAGGGGGGCAAAAAAATTTCCAGGGAGTCGATCGGTACAGGTTGTATCATTCAAAGTAGAAGTGGTGTGCAGTATATAATAGAGAGAAAGAGAGAGGAATGATTTTTCTAGTTCTTAATCTTCTACTTTACAAAACATTGTTGGTTGTGATGTCAGAAGTAAAAAAAAATGATCTTTCTTCCGCTATTCATCTCTCCAATATCAATTATTTGCACAAAGATGAGAAATAATAATAAAGTGAGTAGCATATATTTGGACCATCAACCAATAAAAAACGGAATGCTATTCAAACAGAAAGATGTCGTCCTAAAGAGAGCATAAGAGCTTCAGAACTAGGAGTGTTTGTAACAAGCTCTAATAATTGACTTCTCTTGTGTTTGTTTTCACATTATCTAGTAGCCAAAAAATATATTATTATCTATTAGGTAAAATTTAATTTATTAGCAACATAGATAAATCTGCCTCACAGTATGCTTTATTACCATGTGATATTGAACACTTTATTACTAAACAGGGTTTAATCACACTTGAAGTTTGAGTTCCAGTTAAATTTTTAGTAAAACCCACTTAGTATGCTAACCATTTGAAGGTGAAAATTTAATTTTAATTTCATTCTCAGCAGGAATAATCTCAGGTTGTGTTACAGAGTTGGGGTTTAATTAAAGCACCACAATTTAAGTCCCAACCAAAATCAATGTAAACGGCTATAAGTAGTATTGTTATGTTATTTTAACCTGGTGAAAATATGACAATTGGGCTCAATTCCTCTCGCTCTCATGCTCTCAAAAGTTGCACGTGCATGGTGCTTATCTCCTCTCTTAGCATAATACATCACCATTAATCCATACTCCTTCCTTGATGGCTAATCAAGAAAAATAAATTGAAATTAGATAATCTCATATGAGTTCTCAACTGGGTTTTCTACTATGTCCTTCTCTTCTTATTTGCCAGTACATGATTTTCCCCCCTTCACATTTAGGCCCTGTTCGGCTGCACAGTGGGATTGGGAATGGGTACGGGAATGCAAAAATTTTGAACTGAAAATTACTGTTCACGTGGGAAAAAAAATTCAGTCCGATTGAATTTTCATTTTCCCACGAACAGTGATTTTTGTGGAGCAGCCGAACAGGGCCTTAGGGTGCATTTGGATGAGGCAAAGAATAGTGCTAACCCGGATTAGCTACTATTCCGAACTACTATTTTACGTTTGGATGTGTTTGGGTTAGCAAAAAGGGACTATTCTTTATTTGTCTTTAGTGAGTTAGCATGCTTTTCTATTAACTCAACTAAAAGTTGGGTTAGCTCACTATCTCAAATTTGGGTTAGCTCACTATTCTCACTAACCCAAGTCTTCATCCAAACACACCCTAGATAACAAGTATCATTTTTGTTTTGATACGAAGATTAATCTCGACTGTGGCATCTCAATAATTAACTCAAAGACTTAAAGTGTATTTACACAAAGATCCTTTCCGAGTACATAATTTGCAACTACATTACCTTGGGAATTTTCTCGAATGCTGACACAATAGCCTGCCAGTTATCAGGTCGCGTCTCCAAAACCCGCTTAAAAGCTTGAGCAGCCTTGTCTCTCTCCTCATGCCATTCAGACCGGTATTCTCTCTCCTCTATTTCTCCTCTAACCCACTTCCCCTTCTCCTCTTCCTTCTTCCTCAACCTTCTCCCATCATCCAGTTTTACTGTAAGTTGTTTCCCATGGAACTCAACTCCATCCAACTCTGCTGCCTGTAATGCTGAGTCCTCGGCTGTGGGCCCACCATATATAACAAAGCAATACCTGTTAATTTGGAAGAAATTTTCAGTGTTATTTAACTTATAATTTTGCAAAGCCTTGAATTTTTCATATTTTCAAATGATCCTCGAACAGTATAAGGCCAATTAATCTGCACTGGTTAAACCTGACATACTCATTTGTAAGATTACATAACAGCTAGTACCAATCACTCTAATAGAGAACAAACAAATATACCAGATGCTATATTCACATACCAGTAATCAGTAGTCAGCATAAGTACCCTATATTAACAGCAATAGTGATTCACACTTACCCGCTTAATGGATAGAAAAATAAGGAGGGGGTAATTTGGGTATTATTGGTAAAAGAAAATTGGCACAGTATGAAAAAGTACCCGACATTTCGCTCTGGACTATCATATCCCCTTATCAACTCAACCTTCTTAAGCGGTCCAAATTGCCGAAAGAAGCGGCAAATCTCCACCTTTTTAACCCAGAGTGGAAGATTCCCCACAAAAATCTTGCTTTTATCTCTAAGTTCAAGGTTCTGTTTAACTATTTCCGTTTCCTTTTCCGGTTTTGGCTCCTGCGTAACCACAGGCGGGCTAACTTCCTCTTGCTTTGGAGGTGGAGGAGGAGAGAGCTTGCTAGTGAGCCAGAGCTTGTTAGTAAGGGGGTTAATGGAGGGAAGAGAGGGTTTGGTAGTGCTAGTACTAGTTTTTAAAGGGTTTATAGGGTTTAACGGGCGGCGTGAAATTGGAGGGACAGGTGGCGGCGCCACCGTCTCCGGCGAGATTTTGCGCGAGGAGAGGAGGAGAAAAGGGGAGGGTTTTGGAGTTGGGGTTAGTGTTTTAAGAGAAAGAGGTTGCGTTGCGAAAGAGGATGAAGAAATAAAGAGGAAATCCATGGAAGGATGCATTTTCCATTTGAGTGAGAGCTGAGAACTTGGAGCGGGAAGGGAAGGATGGGGTTGGTTCGCTTGTACTCGGAGCCATACCCTACAGTAACTCAAATTTTGAGTTTAGATTCTGGACCTTTTGATCAGAATTAGAATGCAGGTGGTCCTTCCATATTCGTGCCAGAACAAATCGGATGGTTCATATACAAACACAAAATTTGAGATGCTTTAGGGAAATCGAATTCTCTCTTGTGGGCCTGTGGCTTGACGAAGAAAAGAAAAGAACTCAGTCCATGGGGTTGGGACCCATGGATAGGTGACTGTAAACTGGTAGAAGAGGTCTATCTAGTTAATTCTGTGAGAAATGGATTTTTTAGGGCTCTTTTGCTAATCAAACCAAACTTTTGCATTATTTTATAAGAAGTTCTAACATTTGTCTTGTTCTGACTGCTTGTGTCCGTTCCCCTAAAGTACCTCAAATTTGGATTCTGGACTGTTCAATCAGACGTAAAATGCAGGTAGTCCTTTAATACTCGTGCCATAACAAATCAGACGGTCTAGATCCAAACACAAAAATTGAGATGCTTTAGGGAGAGTGAGTTCACGCTTTTGGAATGACGAAAAAAGGAAAAGAACTCGGTCTATGGATGAGAGACAGAAACAAATCTGCTGGAATCCATGGGGATTTCAGGGTCCCTGAAATTTCCAATCCACCCGTCTATATATTTCGTGATTTGTGCATAAAATTCTGTCTGCTTCGAGATTCGTGTATTGAAAAACTTGAATGGTTGGATTTTGAATTTCAGGGTCCCTGAAATCCTTTGGGATTTGAGCAGATTTCCAAGGCAATGGATAACCCTACTCTGTCTCACATCGAATTCGCATCCTCTGAGATAACTAATATTGTAAGTGTCTTACTGGAAAATCTCTACCGTTCAAATATGTTCTACACGAATCTCAATGCTCGAATAATACTGGCCCCCGCGCTACCCCGGAATAAGCACCGAACACGTCGGCCACACAAAATATGAGATATCTCAGAGAATACGCAGTTACATACTTGATATTTTTTGGGCTCTTTTGCTAATCAACCCAAACGTTCATTGTTTTACAAAAAGTATTAACATTTGGCATTTACAAATTACAGGAAGGTTTAACATCTGGAGTTCGTATCATGGACGGTAAGATAAATTTGAGTTTGAAACTTGAACCGTAATCCGGACTAATTCGAATAAATTTGAAAATTCACGGAATCTCAAATTAGTATTTGTGTTGATTCAAACGAACAGTCTGGATTTTTTCTCCAATAACTCGATTTTTTTTTTTTGACAAGATGCATACTGACGGAATACTTCTTTGTAGCTAAATTTTGGAAGAGGGTTGAAATACCTCCATCATACATTCATTTGTAGAACCATATTAACATAAAATTTAAATGTCAAGATAGAATTGTTAGATATGAAATATATCATTTTCTCTAGACACAAAAAAGATCACAACGTTCTCATATTGTATTAATTAGCATCAAATCTTGCAAAAATATAACAACGTGAACAAATTATGAATGTTGATTTTTATAAAACCAAAATTGAAAGTTATATTTTTTTTGTATGTATATGTAGAGCAAATAATATAGATTACATCTAATATAGACAAATTCTATATACTGCACTTCTATAGCGGTGTACATTTGTAAGATTTATTTGTAAAGGCAAGTATGAGATCATTAGATTTTATAATCTTATAACATTGAAATTTTATTTTGGTATAACTGATGGTGTTTTCTCATCCTATATCCTACAATAAAATGAGTCGGAAACAAGCCGAACGATGAAAACAAACCTCCAAGTGATTTTGGGCTAAAGAAGGATTCTATCTGGGTTTTAGCATAGGCCCAAAAACTATCTGGATTTTGAGGAAATTACTAAACCCAATTGTCATTCACAAATTGACCTCATTTGTTATTTTTTCGGCAAAGAAAAAAACTTATTGAACTTTGCTGATTTCAATTTGTTCAAAGGAACATTCCTTAGGTTCAACTGAATGTCTCAATTTGAATATCAATATTTGTCGAGAGATTAGACAAAATTAATTTCAATATGCGCATTGCATGTGAGCTACGTTTACCATGTAGAGCTTATTTACTGACCAAAGGTCATTTGGTGCCTCTTTAGTACCAGTAGGCTGCTTGTTTGGTTTGGTAAATTGGTTTGCATCTCATACTGGCACAAACATGGGCTTGAAAGCCACGTGGACTTAGTGCCACGTTGGTTATTATTATATTTTTTTTGAAAGTTTGTATTTTTATATAATAAACCTTTAGGTTTTCAAAGATGGTAAATAAGTCTAAAATAATTATCAAGGTTTTAAATAGCGATTATCGCGTCATAACGGAAAGGCTAAAAAATAAAACTATTGCGAATAGCGTAGCTATAGCAAAAGCTATTCTACATAGCATTTTTTAATTAAAAAATTATATTTTATATTTCTACTAATTATCAATATTATCGAAAGTCTCATAGAACAATAAGTAACATACAATTGATTAAGAAATTAGAATATTCATATTGAACCAACATAAAGTCTAAATTGTTATTCAAAATATCTCTAATAATATCATAAACTATCTATTTTTTTAATTCAAGATAACTTAAACATTATGGCATAAACTATATATTTTTTCTATTAAAAAAAAACATAGGCATCATAGAATAAACTATCTATTTTATTCTATTTAAAAGCAAAATCAACTTGTAGTTTTCTTGTTTCTTTTTTTAGAAAAAATTTGGAGGTCAAGCCTCAAGATTTCATTAATTTATGGACACACTAGCGGTGTTAAAAAACTACAGCTAACCAGACATATGTAGGCAAAAGACAACCTTATTCTAGACAGTTTGGAAAAGGCCTTAAGGCCCCTCATTTCCTATTGCATTATCTGGCATCAGTGGTACAGAATGCCGAAAGGAGTAACAGTGATTGTAAACGCATGGGCTATCAGACGGAACCCACAGCAGTGAACCGAACCGGATGTGTTTAGAGCAGAGAGATTTTTGGATAAACAAATCAGCTTTCGTAGGAAAGATTTTGAGTTCACCCCGTTTGGGTCCGGGAAGAGAATTTGTCCGGTTTGCATTTGTTGTAAGGGTAATACCTTTTGTGCTGGCTTTGATGCTTGCAGAGTTCGATTGGAGGCTTCCAGATGGGATGGAACCCAAAGATGTGGATATGATAGAATAGTATGCGTTCGTGCTTGAGATGGTGGTTCCCCTCTGTGCAGTACCCGTTCCAGTAAATACTTGGAAGTATGATGTATAACTGATCTAAAAATAAATTCTATTATTCTGCTTGTTTGTATATTTGAATTGCGTGATCAGTATTATAGTATATAGGGGTGGCAACGAATCGAACTGAACCGAACTTATTCTAGGTTTGGGTTTGGTTTGAATTAATTTCTAACCGAACCTGGTTTGATTTGTTTCGAATCGAACCTATTTCGAACCGAATTAATTGCGAACTACACATTTTTCGAATCGAACCCGAACCGAATTACGAACCAAATTATTTTTTAGCAGCCCTAGTTATACTGATAGTTTATACATTAATTTTTTTCTCGCGGGACAAAATTCACATGGCTTCCTTTTACCAGTATAAATGAATGTTTTTAAGTTGAAAAATTATTCATGAAAAAATACATCACAACAAATAATCGTAAAAAGAGGATTAAGTACAAGAACTAAAATATACAGTAAAACAAGTAATCGTATCTCGAGTGCTCACTTGATCAAACTCTTGATCAGACCATCTAATGAAGTGAGAATCCGAAAGGTAGAGAAGGAGGAGGAGATACGGCCGAAGAGAGAGGAAAGACAGCCATCTAGGCTGGAGAGAGGAGAGACAGCCAGTCGCCGAGAGCGTCGGCTAGATTTTGGAGCGAGAGGGAGAGTGAGTTAGGGAGAGGCAGAAAGAGAACTAGGTTATTAAGATTTGAAAGCGATGGAGCGTCGGCTAAGTTAAATTATAACTCTCTATCTTGGATTTTAATTTCATTAGATAAATGAACGACCGATGTTATTATGAGATTCGAACCACAAAAAAATCACGAACCAATTTCGATCGAACCAAGCTAGGTTTGAGTTTGGTTTGAATTAATTCCGAACCGAACCTGGTTTGATTCGTTTCAATTCGAACCCATTTCGAATCGAATTAAACTCGAATCAAACCCAAATCGAATTTCGAACCTCGAATTTTTTTGCCAGCCCTAATAGTATATACTGATCAAGTGCCTACAGGTCGTATTGGAGTGATAATATTGCATCACTATAGTGTACTATATATGAGGATCATTTAAATAAAAGTGTGCTCCTTTTGATTGAGTGCCATAAATAAATAAAAAGTTAAAGATCATTTAAATAAAATCATTAAATGGAAATAATATTTCAGTTCTCTTTCATCTTTTTTTCATGGGTTTTTCTTCGGTTAGCTAGTATAATATAGTCACTAAAAGCTGTTTCTTAGAAACCTAAACTCCGAAACACTGCATATTACAATTTTTTTTATTTAGGCCCATATATGATTTATAAGTTGTGGTAAACCTAAGAAAACCAAAAGCCTTAGCAAAATCTGGGCCTCCAAAAGAGTTCCTTTAATGGGCCAGAATAGCTAAGTTACTCAGGCATTTCAACTTGGCTTATAAATTTTAACATTCCAATAATGTGCTTTATATCTTCTCAAAACAATGTTCAAGTTATTTCCTGCCTATAAGAATGTATTTCTATTCTTAAAATTCTATGCCTAGAAGAATATCACTTGGTACAGGACATTAAACAGTTTTTCAAACCTATCTAGAATATGAGGAGCCCGCTTCAAGATTCGTGCAATTTTACATTAAACAGTTCCAATCTAACCTAACTCTAGACCTGACAAGGGGGTAAATATTTCACTGAATCATCCCTATATTTTTTCTTATTTTACATAATTTTGCAACAGCATTCCAGTTACATCTAGTAAAGGATTAATAGTAAAAATAAAAATAAATATAAATAAAAAATAAAAAAAGCAAAAGCCAGCCAAATTTGCTTAAGCTTTTTAAGGCTCTCTCTTCACATAATCAAGAAAAAAATAATATACAAACCTATTTATAATCAAGTAAACATACAAGATATATTCCTACTATCCTATTAATACATATAAACTAGCTGCTCTTACAGAACATATATACAAGTTGCCATCAGTTAGAAAAATAAAAGAAAAAGAAAATTTAAAACCTATAATTTGCACTCAAAACCCTTTTCATTTACCATCAGCCCCAATTTCATCAAGCCATGCAACTAATTGGTACGCCAAAGGCCTCGATTTCGGAGACACAGCCACACAAAGGCATGCAATCTCAAGCACCCTACCAGCCTGTTCAAAACTTCCCAAATTACCCCTGTCACTTGTAATAATTTCATCAAACACCTCTTCTTTTCTCCCCTCTGCCTTCATCTGTACCACCCATGATACCACATCCCTACTCCCCCTTGGCCGGCACATGTCAACAGGTCTTCGCCCAGTAATAAGCTCCAACAAAACAACCCCAAAACTATACACATCCCCTTTAAATGTGGCCAAAGGTGATTGCCCGTATTCAGGCGGTATATACCCCAATGTACCAACCACATCTGTGGTGACATGTGTATCATATGGTAGGATTAAACGTGCCAAACCGAAATCTGCCAAACGTGCATTAAAACTACCATCTAAAAGTATATTACTCGATTTAATATCCCGATGCAGAATATGCGGATCACACGATTGGTGCAAGTAACAGAGACCACGAGCGGACCCACGGGCTATGTGTAACCTTTTAGACCAGTCTAGTAGACCTGGTCCATCTGGCTTTTCATGCAACCAATAGTCTAGGCTTCCATTCTCCATGAAGGAATAGATTAAGAGTCGGTCACTACCAATTTTACAGTAACCCTCGAGTAAAACTAGGTTTTCATGCTGAACCCTAGATAGGGTTTCAACCTCAGCCTGGAACTCCCTCTCTATCTGACAGAAATCACCAGAAAGACGTTTGATTGCGACCCGTTTGCCACTGGGTAGAGTTCCTTTGTAAACCAACCCGAACCCGCCACACCCGACAATTAACCCTTGGTCAAAATTATTTGTTGACTTTAAGATATCCTCAATGGTCAACTCCTTGCCAGCATCTTTGTTTTGAAACAAGAGAACTAATTTCGAGGCCCCGTTTTCTGACGAGCTGTCCTCGGCATTAGCCACTGCCTTAGAGTTCCACTCTTGAACCCTAGATTTAATTCTTGACACCAAGAAAAATAAAGCAAGAAATGCTACTACACCAATTCCGATACCAATCACTGGACCAATAATCACGCCTTTGTTTTTGTGTTTTTTCGTAGAGTGCAACTCTGACGTGTCGTTCACCTGGTGACATTGGTTGTAGTGGGGCCCGCAAAGACCGGGGTTTCCCTCAAAATAGTCAGGTGGAAAAGCCCAAAACTGGCCTCCAGTTGGGATCTCACCAGTTAGGTTATTATATGCCACGTCAAATTTTGACAGGAAGTTTAGCTTGGTAAGAGAGGGCGGTATTGTACCGTTAAGGTCATTGTGACTCAAATCCAAGGTCTCTAGGTTAGACATACCTGACAAATTATTGGGTATTGTACCCGTTAAGTTGTTATAGCTCAGATCTAGTACCAGAAGTCCTTTGAGATCGCTGACATCAGGTGAAATGGACCCCACTAATTTGTTGTGGGACAGAATCAGAGAAGGCGGAAAGCTACTCACTTGGTTGTATTGGAGTGGTTTACCTGTCAAGTTTCTCCGGACAAAGAAAGGCAATTCCTCAATGGATGCTCTCTGTTCCGCAGAGTTACTAGAGAGCATGAGGCTCTTCATATGTGTCAGGGTGGCAGGGATCTCTCCAGTTAAAGAATTATTGGAGATGTCCAGGTAGAACAAATGGTCAAAATCTCCCAGCCATGGAGGAACCGTACCAGTCAACTGGTTCCAAGAAATATCCAACACATTTAATTTCTTTAAATTTGCAATCCAAGGTGGGATAAAACCCTGAAGCGCACAATTTGCCATGACAAACACCTCAATGTTTAAAAACCCGTTAATCCCATCTGGCGGCATGGTTTCACCACCATGAAAATTTTTCGTCAGAACCAAGATTGTAAGATTCGGCAAGTTTTGTAGAATTTGCAGTGCTCGGGCTAAGTTAGAAAATTTATTACCAGTAAGTGACAGGTAACTGATAGACGTGAAGTTAACAAAACTCGATGGGATCTCACCTACTAGGTTATTTCTTGCGAGGTTTAGGGTTTTCATTTGTTTGCATTCCGGGAGGTTGAAAGGGATTTTACCATTGAAGTGATTGGTACCGAGATCAAGTGTATTTAGCCTTGACAAAGATGAGAAATTGAGATTGATATCACCTACGAGAGAATTATTTCTCAAGCTAAGAACTTTGAGTGCCGAACAGTTTGATAAAGACAGCGGCAAAAGGCCGTTGAAAGTGTTAGATGAGGCGCACAAAGTTTCTAGCTTTTTTAGTTTGTCAAACACATCTGGTATCATACCAGTGAAATTATTGGCTGAAAGGTCGATCTCTATAAGGTTAGCGAGGTTACTGAATTTGGGGTTCAGTGTACCAGTGAGTGAGTTTCCCTGCAAGTTCAATTTGGTGAGATTCGAGAGATTAAACAGATCATCTGGTAGTGTACCAGTGAGACCATTCATGTCAAGTGAAAGCTCAGTGAGACTGGTACAGTTGCCATAACCCAATGGGAAATCACCAAATAACTTGTTCATCGAGAAACGAAGAACCTGAACCATACCCGAGAAAATGCACATACTCGAGGTGATGTTACCGTAAAATGAGTTACCTGCAACATAAAATTCTCGCAAATTCCATGAACCGGGTAGAATCGGGAGACTTCCATTGAACTGGTTGAATGATATATTGAAAACCTGAATTGAAGGGAGGTTCAAGGTAGCAGGAATAGGACCAGAGAAGGAATTCATGCTGAGATTAAGCAACTCGAGTTGTGGTAACTGGAACAGACTTGCCGGTACAGTGCCATAGAAGGAATTGCAAGAGAGATCAATATACTTGAGTTTATCAAACCCAGTAAAGGAGTTGTAGAGGAATCCTTTCAAGCTCTTATTCGAGAGAAAAATCCCGCTTACTCTAGAATTAAGAGAATCGCACCTGACACCAACCCAGTTGCAACAATCCGACGTCGAGGAATGGTTGAAGCTCCAATCAAGCGCTGCCTTTGATTCGAGACCATTGTAGAGGCTTTGGAGAGAACCCAAATCGTCTGAATTACAACTTTGGTTTTGGGAATTGATGGGTTTCACACGGAGAAGTAGGAGAGAAGAAATGAACGAGAGAATGTAATAAAGGTGGCATCTTTGGTTGGATTTCTTTCTCATCTGAAGGTAACTTGTGACGATTTCTTCACTGGGGAGATACCCAAGACGAGGTTTTGGCGAGAGAGAGAGAAAGAGGTGGTAGGGAAGAAGACAAAGGAACCAAAGCACTAGAGAGAGAGAGAGAGACAGAGAGGAAAGTCAATAGAGAGAGTAAAGAGAAAGGTATTTGGTTTTGACTCAAAGCACAAGCACCAGCCTTTAAACAATTTTTTTATTGAGTAAATATATTAGCAGAGCAGTTCAGATCTCATACAGCGCATGAACTATAGATTCAAACACGCACTGCATGTGGTCCATGCTCTGCATCAAGCCGTAATTACTCTGTTAAAAGCAATTCCCTATTTATATTTTCTATGTTGACGCATTTATTTCCTCTAGTTGTCAAACATAGACAGCCAATAATTTCGTTTTCAGACTTGCATGGTCAGAACAGGTTTCAAACAAACACAACTATTCATAGATTTAGTTAACCACTTTCTCTAAGTTTCAAGCATTTTAGAATATTCTTTTTATTGAAATTAATATTTCAAATAGTAGGGTGTCGTATTTTGACTTCATTCTGACAGTAGCAACTCAACTCTCAAGTTTCAGAAAAAAAATATATATATATTTGAAATAAGTATGCTTTAATTTTAACCGACAGAAAAAAATTGAAAATTTCAGGCAGGAACTTTTCATGTTTGACCATTTTTTTTTTATCGGAAGCATCCTTTATTTTCTCAATATTTTAGTTTATAAATAGTACAAAGGACTAAACATATTTTATAAATTATAAATGTGTATATCATAACAACTTCTAACATTAAAAAAAAAATTATAACCCCAAAACCGAACTACTTTTACATATGTTTAATTTTTTTAGAAAAATACGGGTTCATTAATTTCGACATTTATATTGTTTTAAATTCATCTTATGAGAATCAAAATTGCATTATTATTTTTTATGACATATTTTATGATTGACCAGTATAAATATCAAAAACTTCAAATTGGACTCTCAATAAATAAAGGCTTGGGCGACCAAAATCTTTGCTCAAAAGATGTTTTTACATGATCTCTATTCACAAGAATTTTCACTTTTGTCTTTTTTTTTTGTTCCAAGCCAATAAATTGATTGTCAATCTTGTCAATTCAGTAAATTAATTGAGTAAATTAATAGTATAAAAAAAACTGACAACGTGGCGGATAAAATAATGTATGCCAAATTAATAGTTCAAGTCACCAACAACATATATCTTAAATTTATAATATTATATAATTTATTGAATACTAATTTTTCTGATAAAGGAGTATTAACCTTTACTTTTAAGTTTATTAATAGCAAAAAAATTAAAACTATATATCAATGTAAAACTGTTACATATAATTTATATGACTCTTTTTTACGCATACATAAAAAATTATCGTTTTTCAGCTTCATTTTTATATGAATTAATAAGTTAAAAACTTAATATTTCAAATTTATCTACATTTATATATTAATATATTTTTACAAATAAGTTAAGATGATGTATTGCACACGAGAATATATTAATTATCTTGCTTTTTATGGTAAAAAGTTAAGTTGCTATACCTTTTTTCACCTTTTGACTGTTCTTGGATCTGGCAACCTCTGATTGAGTGTACATTATTGCATTGACTTCTTGGACATCTATATCTTTTGACAACCGTACTTCACGGTTATTTTGTCTAAGCATAAATGTTGACATAAAAGTTAGCAAAATGTTTGGATTATTACTTTTTTCTTGAGAAATATATCCAAATAACAGTACATTTTATTTTAAAAGAAAATGTTTGCAATATGATTATTTGCTTTCCAAGGCACCTTCTGGAATGCCTTTGACAAATACACTAGTACAGTAAATAAATTAATCAATAAATGACATGAAAAAATGACACTAAGATGCATGAAAATGTATACCCAATTATTTTAAAATTTATTGGTTTTACCAAGTTGCTCAAAACTTGATAATTAATTAAATTTGAACCGCCTGGGTTACAAATAAAAATTACAACATGCTGATTAAAATCAGATAAATAAAGATTATGTATATGCCTTTTGCAATATTTGATCCGGGGTACCATCTTATGCATCTTATGATTAACTAGAGTTTTTTTTTTAATTTCGCCCCGAAAAAAATAACTTTGAAAGAAAAACAATTAATGAAATAATTTCTATAAAATAAAATTTGTATTCAACAAATTTTTGTTTTCCCAAATTACTAAATACACATGCAACTGTAAACAACATGATTAACCACATAATAATTCATGCAATAAGATAGAATCATATTATTTTAAGAGTCACTTTGCACTTTTAGACACATCAAACATACACCTATTTTAAATGAAGAGAGAAATAAAATCAGATGGATAAGAGAAAAGGCTTAACTACTCCTCTTAATGTATTATGTTATAGATTAACATATATAATTGCTATGATTGTTAATACCATTGATACAAGCATGCATTAAATTAGATTATTCAACTTGAAAGAGTTGAAATTACCCTTCACATGGGCCTTAATTTTTGGATCTGAACAAGAAAAGAATTGATCAATTATGTAAAGGAGAACCGCTCCTTAAAGTATAGACAGTCATGGATTAGGCCAACAACTCCTTCCCTAGGATTTTTTTTGTCAAGTTTGTAGATCCAAAAATGCTAACAAAAACAATGAAAGTCAACTATAGATCACAACAAATTATTAAAATAATTACAATCAACTATCCTACTTCTCATTTTGTCGCTTATTTTTTAGGAAAAATATGCTTTCATATTAGATTTCAGTACTATACAATTATTTTTAGCAAAATAATTTGTGTGAGAAATCAAGGTGGTTATAATTTATCTATGTATAATTTATTTTGTTACTTGGCTTTCAGTGTATAATTATCTCTCATATTGGATTGCAACACTTTGCTATAATTGGTTAGAGCAAAATAATTATATTTGAGAACAAAATTATTTGGGGATCTTTTACAAAGTATTTTAGCTGACATTCAATGGGGATTTTTTTTAAATTATTTGGTTTATTTCGTCATAAAGAAAGATTTTTAGGAAATTAATTTTCTCAAAAGAATGTAGGAGAAGTGGGGAATCTTTTGGGTGACTGTTAGCATCTCCCTCTCATAATTAAATAAAATACCCACTTGATTTATTCAACAGATATACTCTTTCTTTGAAGTTTCTTCTTTGACCTATGAAAAATGCTCAATTTGAAGAAAGCAAAGTTCAAAGTTTAGTGGAATCAATTGTAGAATAAAAGTTGCAATATCAATGTGAATGTTAGAAGATGCCAGTCCATGGTTGTTTTGTTTTAAAAAAAGAGAATAAAAAAAGATGTTGCAAAATATGGCAAATTATTTATTGTCAAGTCAAGGAGAGTAAACCCAACCACTAATAGTGAGCTTATCTAATATCAAATTTTATTCAATATAATATCAAAGACCATCTGACTCCTTAATATCTTTTTTGCAAAGAAAATATGACAACAAAATGCTCAATATGAAATCTGTTTTCCTTTTGATCTTTCACCACACAATTATTATTATTTTTTGGAAATGAACATTATAGTACATATAACATAACCGTATTTTAATTTATTAAGTAATCAGAATAATTATTTAAAGCCAAAAATTTAATGGACAGCAATACAATTGGGTTTTCCTATGATTTCATACAACCAATTATGACATATTTATGAATTGAATTAATTTTGTCATTTATCGTATAAATATGATGCATATATAGAATTTGCCACAACATAGCACTAAGACAACAAATATTTATGTTATCACAACACTAATATGATACACTCAACATTACTAAACCACTCAGAACTAGATAAGACTTCCATCAAACAATTTTAAAAAGTTAGCAATGGAGTTCAATGGTTATATGATGAATGACCAATTAATTGGATATGCACTCTAATTAAATAATTGAGAAGACATCTATAATTTCATTTTATTTAATTTGAATGATATTTTTTACATATATGTATAAAAAACATTTAAATATAGCTAAAAGATCTAAAAATTTAGAAAGAAAAAAACTAGCTTTTTAGAAGCATAGAATAATATTATAAATCTCAACAACATATAAACCTATGGGGGCTGGTTTCAAAGCTCCTAATTAATTTTGTCATTCCATTTTGTCCAATCAAATTACTCCTAATTAATTCAATTAATATACATAAAACAAACACACAAATCCAAATTAATATTAATCTCTATCGATCCATTTCCTTTTCTTAGAGTTCCTATATGTCGCCTCTAATATCATTTTCTTCTCCTTGTCAATCTCCATTATATCATGCACATCTTTTTCTTCTTAAAATAGCAATGGAATTCAACCAATAAGAAAAACTAAGAACAGGTTGGTTTATATTTCATTTTCAGTTGAGGTTGTTATATATTAATGAAACAATTTATTGATGAAGGGAAGAAATTAGTTCTAGTACTGTTGAGAAATAGAAAAGATGAGATGACTGATTGCCAACATGAAAAGTAAAGTATTTCTTATATATTTTCTGTTAATTGAATAAATTATGGTGAGTGTAATTTTACTATTTTTAATTGCTAGAAGGGCTACTAGTCAATACATATATATCTTATCTTTTCGGAATAATATAATTTTGATCAGTGATCAGTTGACACTTTAAGAAAGCCAAATTGAATGATAAAACATGCAGAAACAAGTAACCAACAATTAATTGTGGGTCAATCATTTCAATTTTCAATTTGGCACTAATGTTATATACAATCCAACAATCCAACAATCCAACCGGTGTAAAGAATAGTGCATTAATTGGTTATGTTTGTTTTTCTTCAATGTGGCTTTGACCGATTTTTTTATTTATATCAAAAAAATATATATAAATATAAAAAACTAACTAAATTGTGCATTTATTTCGAAAACTACTCAAATCAGAAAAAAAAATTTCGGTTTCAACACCAATTTCCGGTAAATGGATATTAAAATCGGAATAATTTTTCTCGGTTTTAGAATTTTTTTTTTCCAATTTTTTTTTTTTTCCAGTTTTTATCATTTATTTATTTTTTATATTAATGTATTAGAAATATTTAATATATTTCTTTAAAAATAGATGAAATACTATATAATTTGATTTATTTGAAAAACTGCTACTAACTGTAGAAAAATTCAAATAAATTGAAATTTGTATTAATTCTGTGTATTTTTGAATGATCTATATGCTGGTGTAATCATTTTTGCAGTTTAATCCTTGTATCAGGCCAGATTTGATGATTTACCAGCAGAGGTCAAATTTGATATATACACACATATGATACATATATTATATATACATATATATACACGCAAAATTTATCCGAATCTCCGTTAGTATCCGCAAAATTTATCCTAAGTGACCAAAATGTGATTGTACTTTTTATCATGTTTTTTTTTTGTGATTGTACTTTTACAAAAGTATTTAGAAGTCCACTTGACGACTTCTGTGTTGTCTGTCTACCCGTACTATAGAAGTATAGATTTATAAAAATATTTTTTTATTTTTAGTCTTTAAACATTCGATTTTGTGATTGTACTTTTACAAAAGTATTTAGAGGTCCACTTGACCACTTCTGTGTTGTCTGTCGACCCGTACTATAGAAGTATAGATTTATAAAATTATATTTTATTTTTAGTCTTTAAACATTCAAATCTAACAACTAAATATTTTCTCTCTATAAAAAATTATTTGGAAAACTAAAATTTATTTCTTCTTTTTTACTATATATCTTTCTAAACATATTCACTGTTTTTTATTATAATTTTTAGATCAATCGATTTGTAACCTACATAAAAAATAGTAAAAAATAATAATCTAAAATGATTTTTAAGTACATATATAAAATATATGTATCATATGTGTGTATATATCAAATTTGACATCTACTGGTAAATCAAAAAATTTGGACTGATACAAGGATCAAACTGTAAAAGTGATTACACCAGCATGTAGATCATTCAAAAATACACAGAATTAATACAAATTTCAATTTATTTAAATTTTTCTACAGTTAGTAGCAGTTTTTCGAATAAATCAAATTATATAGTTTTTCATCTATTTTTAAAGAAATATATTAAATATTTCTAATACATTAATAAAAAAGATAAATAAATTATAAAAACTGAAAAAAAAAATCAGGAAAAAAAAATTCGGGAACAAAATTTTCCTAAAAAAAAAAAATCCTAAAACCGAAAATTTTTTTTCCGGAAATTCATTACCGGAAATATTTTTTCCGGTTTTAATATCCATTTACCAGAAATTTTTTTTCCGAAAATTGGTGTTAAAACCGGAAAAAAAAATTTCCGGTTTGGGTAGTTTTAGAAATAAACGTATGGTTTGGTTAGTTTTTTTAATTTATATATTTTTTTGGATATAAATAAAAAAATCTGTGGCTTTGATAAGTGTCAACTCACTAATCTAAAAAAGTTAGAACCTAAAAAGATAAGATATTGGTCACCACTAGGATAAAAATTAAGATGTGAAAATTTTACCCAACTTATGTTGGAAAAATTAGTGGGAATTAATTAATCATCTATCTAGTTTTCTTTTTTGAAAGAGATAGATATAGTGGTTAGATTTAATAAAAGGTGTGGTTGTCTTTATCTTTCAAAAAGATGCTACGTGTATTATTGTTACATGTTAACTTAATTGATTTAATAACTATGGGCCTAACAAGTCTTCATCCTCAAGCCTAGCTAAAATATTATTTAATTGTTCCAAGTCAAATGCATCTTTGGATTGTAATCTAGTTGTCATATTGCTACTTTTTGTTTTGATCCCTAAAATTTAGAAAATTTTCATTTTGGTGCTTCAATGTTTAAATTTGTATTTTACGTTAATTAGCTCAGCTGCAATATGTGTCTACAAAATCATGCGTGAATAAATTATTAAATAAAAAATGACATGAAAGAAGCTGCCTTTTTTTTTTTTTTTAAAGTTTTAGCAAAGATTTTGCTATGTTTTCTTCAAATTTCAAATTTCAAATTGTAAAAGTATCACCAAGATGATGACCAAATGAAATTTTTCAAGAACTTTAGGTACTAAAGTGACAAAACATGATTTCCTCAAGGGAAAATAATGTAATTTCTTCAAATTTTTATATGCCCAAGTTATCCTAAGGTGATTCAATATATATGAATTGATCAGGATCTCAGGATGTTCATTAGATATTGTATCAGCTGAGCTGTATTGGGGATAGGATGTAATACTTAATTATATTTTAAGAAGGTAGGGTTTTTAACAATAATAAAATATTTTATTTTACACAGAGGTGAAAATACCATGAAGTAAAAAAAGAAGAAAAAAAACACAAATTAAAAAGTATTTTGTGAAGAATAAATAAATAAATAAAAGTGGAGGAGGCATAGTGACACCCACAGGATGATGTCTACCTTTCCAATCTGTTTATAATGCCACTAACTTTACATTCCATCTTGCAACTAGTTAGTGGCAAGTGATTTTCTTTGATAGTGCATATATATTTTTTTTTTCTTTTCCATTTTTTTGTTATAATAATTTATGGTGACAAGTGGACAAGTCCTTTTTGAAGAGTAATAAAGCTGGAGGCCACTTGCAAAAGGGAAAAAAAAAAATGCTTGTAGCAAATTCTCTCAATTTCAGAATCATAATATGTCTACTTGGTTACTATTTAGTTTTTGTAGATTTACTGTAATTATGCTATTAATATTGTTTAGAATAATTATAGTTGCAAGTATGATGTGTAATTATAATTTTTAAATTAAGTAATATATTTATAAAATAGTAAAAAGGATATATGTTATAAGTTGACAGTGGATAAGTTTATGAAATATTTGCCAGAAATATCAAGTTAGTTTATTATCATTAGATCTCAGACCAAAAAATACTATTAACTCTTGGCATGTAATGCCAACTTGTGTCAAACACTTTCTTAAACAACATTATAGGCAAAAAGAAAATTAAGTAAACCAATCTGAAATCAATGTGTAAGAAGCCCACATAAGTACCACCATGTAATCTATGGACCTAAACGGGCCTTATCACATGTACCTCCCAAGAGAGCTGTCATAAGAGAATTAGTGCCACTTCAAATGGGCTTTAAATTCTCAAGTTGGAAATTGCCAACAAATAAACATATCAGTGTAAAATTAAGGCTTGATCGAAGCCCAAAATGATATTTGAGTAAACCGACAGTGTAAAACAAAATAACAAAAAATTTAGATTAGGTGTATTGTAGGGTCCATCACCAGAGGTGGGTCCCTTCCAGAAATTCTCAGAGGCACACAGACAAGCTGCGGCCAATGAGGGGGTTTGGAAATAGTTTTCAACCAGCAATTGACGCGCTTCGGTATTACCTCACTAGCTGCGTCATTGCCCCAAGCGCAAAGATATTTTCTACCGACGCAGTGCTGCTTTATTTATAGCTCGAGGTCCGACCGCTGCTCTTTACATCGACCTGGTGGGATATCTTTATGCAGCACATACGAACCGGTTAGAAAACTCATCCGGGCTTTTATGGGCCTACGCCTCGTATTTAGTTTTTAGTGACCTAAAGCGCAGAGGGTCAAATTTTCTTCACGGAGGCTTCGTTTTAAAAGTCTAACAAACAAAAACGCAACAGGGTGCGAAGGATCGGCTGAGAGTAAATCTAGGCCATCTGTTTCAATTTGCTAGATTCAGGTATTCTCAATTTCTCAGCATCACATTATTTGTAGCCAAAACAAACTGCTACAGTTTGGTACATCAGAAGAAGACAAAGAAATTTAAATTGCTGAAAAGTACATTCAGTTTGGTATTTGGATTAGTTTTTACATTAAGATAATAAACGAGGGAAAAGTCAAAATTACATTAAAACTACAAATTAAGGTAAAATGAACTATCAGTAGAACATTTAAATTATCAGTAAAAACTCAAAAGTCAGAACCAATACATGAGTCAATTTGAACGAGGAGGGTTCAAATGCCTCCATCACGCCTCTTTTTTTTTAAACTTAAATAACTCAAAATTTAAAACTTAAACATCAAAATAAAACCGTTAGATGTGATCTATGTTATTTTCTCTATGTACTCATAAAAAATTATCACATTTTGATTTTTCTTTTATATGAATCAATAAGTTAAAAAATCAACGTCTATAAATTATCCACATTAGTATACATTTTTATAAGCTCAAAATGACAACCAAAACAAAGTTGAAATGCCATAATTATTTACACGTGCATAGATAAATAATGTGATTCATATCCAACGGTTTTATTTTGAATTTTAAAATTTAAAATTTTAGTTATTAAAGTTTTTAAAATAGAGGTATGATGGAGGCACAAAAAATGAAGACATTTGAACCCTCCTCATGTAGATAAATGGTATGGTTCAACATAGACAACTTTCATAACTTCTATTTCTTTCTATCTTTTCAAACAGTTCACGGATAAACCTCAATATTTATATATAAAGAATTAATGGTATTGTGGTTGTGGATGGTTGCACAATCGAATTTTTTACTTGGCTTTTCTGAGCAACTTTGGAATTCAACAATAAACAATTAAAATTTACTAGACTGCATACAACAACATGCTCCAGAGGAAAATGGAGAAAGGTGAGGGTCAAGTCCTCAAATTTCATTAATGGTGACCCAAATTGTATCACGATTACAAGATTGAAACGAAAATAAAATTGAAAGTAGCTAAATAAGAAAATTATAAGATATAAAGAAAAATGACAAATTGTAACAGAGAAGAAAAATAAAAAAATCAAACTACCCTAAATGATCAAAGCTGGTAAAAGCGTCACTTGAGAATTCTTTTTTTTCTGGTAAAAGAATTGGTAAAAGTTTTTTTTTCTGGTAAAACTGGTTATGATTTTCTTATACCAGAAGACAGAAAAATTCTTCTTTGCTGGTAAGGTCCTGATTTTAGCTTGTAAAAAACTATCTTGCTTCTGAGTTTGGCTAGTATAACATCAGTGTTATTTCAGTCTATATAACACCAATTCCAAACCTATTAAATCGAGTTCAAATGGTGAATCCAAACCGTTCAAACCTGTTTACTTTATGAGTGATGCGTTTACATGCAAACTTTTTATATTTTCAAGTTATTTTAGTATCAAATCAAGCGGCAAAAAAAATAAAAAATGAATGTATTAAAATTAACTTAAAAACTCAAATATTTGACCGCTTGACTTAATACCAAATAAACTCAAAAATTTATAAATTTTACATGTAAACACACAACTTAAGAAGTAGATCGGTTTGAACGGTTTGGATTCACCATTTGAACTCGATTTGATAGGTTTTGGAGTTGGTGTTATATAGACTGAAATGACACTGATGTTATATTAGCCATACTCCTTGCTCCTCTATTATTTCCCTCGCAATCAATCATGGCGTCTTGTATTGCTCCGCAAATAGACGACGACATCGTTCTCTCCAAATGAAGAAACAGACTGTTATCTGAGTTTGCTTTATATTCCGGTACTCTGAATCAAGAATTGCAGATTGGCAGGGTAATTGTTGAAAATACTGGCACGGTGGCAGCTCAGTTCTCCGGTTTTGAATTTCCTGCACAATCTGTATCGTGAGCTCGCATTGGCCAAACATATGATATACAGCCTATTTTGCCCATGATTATAGGCCCTTCCATCATCATCTGATAATATTGATTTAACTGTGTAGTGTCCCTCCTTTGTCCACCTCCAATTCGTTGTATCAACTGCACTAGAATCGATGCCCCAATTGTTATAGTTCTGCAAATAGCTCTTGCTAATCGGATTGCACTTGAATTGGTGCATCAGGTTTGATATTGATTTGTCATTGACCAGTGTTTCTCACTTGCGCCACTGTTGCCTCTTTGCACACTGCATATGAGTATAAATCTGAATATCTTGTACATCTGTCAAGAATTGAACATTTATTCATTGACCCACTTGGAATCTGACCGATATGGAGAAGAATGGCTGTAGTTTTTTCATATTGTTCCACATTTGCGTGAATTCACATCCCTCAGGTTACAATTTAAACAGATGGTCCAGGATCGTTCTTTTAACTTGGCACGAATCTCAAATCACAAATAATACTAGCCGCCTGCGTTATCCCAAATAGGCACCGGCTGAGAGTAAATCTAGGCTGTCCGTTTCAATTTGCTAGAGTCAGGTATTCTCAGCATAACATTATTATTTGTAGCCAAAACAAACAAACTGCTACAGTATGATCTTTAGATTAGTTTTTACCGTAAGATAATAAATGAGGGCAAAAGTTATATATGTATAACTGATTAATTTAATAGCTTGTTTAAGTTCTGTGAAACTCGAACGGGCAAAAGTTATATATGTATAACTGATTAATTTAATAGTTTGTTTAAATTCCGTGAAACTCGAACGCTAAATCTATCAAACTACAAAGGTAAAATGAATTATCGGTAGAACAATTTCAATTATCAGTAAAAACTCAGAACCAATACATGGGTCAACTTGAACACAAGCAACTTTTATAACTTCTATTTCTAGCTAAAATTAAAGCTCAACCGAATCTCAATTATAAACTGAAAGAAAAAAAATATTGATATTTTAAGAATTGTAGGATCCAACACCAGAGGTGGGACCCTTCCAGAAATTCTCAGAGGCACACAGACAAGCTGCGGCCAATGAGGGGGTTTGGAAATAGTTTTCAACCAGCAATTGACGCGCTTCGGTATTACCTCACTAGCTGCGTCATTGCCCCAAGCGCAAAGATACCTTCTACAGATGCTGTGCTTCTTTATTTGTAGCTCAGAGGTCCTATCGTTTCTCTTTACATCAACCTGGTGGGATATGTTTATGCAGCACATATACGAACCGGTTAGAAAACTCCTCATCCGGGCTTTTATGGGCCTTATTACAATTTACACGGAGAAATTGATTAAATGCAGAACTTGGCTTTGTACTTGAAACATAGTCACAGAATTGATTAAATGCAAAACTGCACATGAACGACACCTTAATGATATATATTTATATGCATGGACAAATTTCCAGTTTCCTAAATCACAAAATTTATGAACCTAAAGTCTTTGACAGATGGGCAATACTTGAAGAGTGCTTGAAGCATCAACTTGTGAAGCTTGCGGTGAGAAAACTAATTTCTCTACTGTTCTTTTCTCAGATTCCTTCAGAACTTTTTTTTTGGTGAAAATTTCTGTAACCGTCTTTTTGTGATGTACTGTGCAACAGCGGACCCAGCAAGTCTGCTTTCATTTTATACTTTTGTTATATAAACAAAAGACAAATGTCATTTTTATTTGTCTGGTGAGTCCATGTATTTATTTCAGTTGTCATATTCATTTGAATTATCACAAAATTGACATATTGTTGATCTTCAAATTTGATCAAGCTTCGGAATAATAACGAGTATGTTGAATAATAATTTGGATAAAATTTTGATAAAATGTTTTGACACATGATTGAGCTGCAGTGAAAATTTATGTTGTCATATTGGAAATTTATTTTTTGTCAATTTATGTATATAAAATATATGGTGCTTCTAGTTAGTTATATATATTTAATAATCGGCTTTTGTTTTTATTTACTCTTTTTCTTATTGTTCTATTATATGTTTTGGTTGGAATGTATTCTACACTTTTTAAATGAATATCTGTAAGAGAGTTTTGTAAATTTAAAAAAACATCAATAAATATAATATAATATAATATATATAGCTTGTTCTCAAAAATTATTTTTTTGCTTTTTTTATTCTCCTCTTTTTTTTTCCTTTTTTTTTAATCTTTTCACCTCATATACTCATTTTAGCAATGGTTGGGGTCAAGCCACGCATCAATATTAATACAAATCTTCATTCGAGTTTTGAACTTACAGCCTCACACACAAACAAAGTATTACTATCAGCATTAAATTAAAGACTTTTTTTTTTTATATTTTCCTTTAATTAATCTATGTCCTCAAATATATAAAAAAAAAATTACAAAATCCACTACCTACAGAGCTCTTTTTGCCATTTTTTGTTTTTATTCACCTAAAGTAACTCAAAATTTGAGTTTAGATCCGGACCGTCAAATTTGTTTTGACACATATATTAAAGAGATTTTGTATATCAGATTAGATTGATCCAAATCTATTCAAAATTTATATTACTTCATAAGATCCGAATGTGCCTCAATTTGACTGTTCTGACACCACATCAATCAACATCCCTGGAACCCTCAATTAAAATCCGAATTCTGAAGTGATCTCGAGCCACAGATTCGAATCAGACGGTCTCGATCCAAAACCCAAAAGTTGGGTTACTTTAGGGACCCGTACTGCTCTCCCACTACCCCCCAGCCGCGGCTCTCACTGTCTCTGTCTTCACTGATCGAACTTAGTCGACTAATATATTTTTATTTTTTTATTTTATCCTTTCTTTTTCTTTTCATTTTTCTTACCAAATTAAGAGCAATGCCTTTTCCTAATATCTCCAGCGTCGTACTAAAATTAGGCGGGCTCCTTGTACAAGAAGGAATCTACTTGTACGGCACTGACGACAAGATCAAATGGGTAAACACCGAGCTCACAAGGATTCAGTACTTCCTCGGAGATGCCGAGTTGAAATGGAAGAACGGAGACGCGGCTGTGATGAATTGGGTAAAAGAAATTACAGATGTCGGCTATGAAATCGAGGATCTAATTGATCTGATCAAGTACAGGAACGAGATCCGAAGGAGGAGAAAGGGGTTTATTGGCTCCATTTCGAGGTATGCTCATTTACCAGGTGAAATTATTGCTCTTCATAAGGTAGGAGCAAAGGTTGACAAGATAAAGGCCAAATTAGAGGATATTAGTAAGAGCAAGGAGAGATATGGGATTATTAGTACTGGTAATCGAGGAAATGAAGAGAGTGGTGGTGGTGGTGATGACATGATTAACATTGAGAGGTTCCACTCTCCTCATTTTGTTGATGATGTGGATATTGTTGGTTTTGATGGTTATATGAACAAACTAATCGGGCATCTATTGAATCAAGCAAATTTAGCTCGTAGTATTGTCTCAATCGTGGGTATGGGTGGTTTGGGGAAAACTACTCTTGCCAGAAAAGTTTTTGGTTGTCCTCAAATTAAAGAAAAATTTCTTACCTTTGCATGGATTGCTATATCTCAGAAAAATACACTTATCAACTTATTGAAAGAAATCGCAAAGCAGGTTATGGATTTAAGAAAAGGAGGCCTCAGATGGTCTGAAGGAGAGAGTTCCTCATCCTTGTCAATTAAAACTATGAATGAGATGGGAGAACTGGAACTAAAGAGGGAAATTTTGGAGTTTTTACAGGGAAGGAAATATCTTGTTGTGCTTGATGATGTGTGGAGTATTGATGATTGGGACAAGATATGCCATATCTTTCCTGACAACAATAATGGGAGCAAGATACTATTAACAACCCGCAATATGGAAGTTGCAGAGCATGCAGATCCAAGGAGCATTCCTTTGGAGCTTCAAGTTTTAGGTAATATAGAAAGCTGGGAGCTGTTGCGCAGGAAGATTTTTCCAAGGAACCATGGGTTCAAGGTGCCCGATAATAAGGAGTTGGAAGTTTTGGGAAAAAAATTATCAAGTAGATGTGGAGGCTTGCCTCTTGCCCTTGTGGTTCTAGGTGGTCTTCTTAGTAGAAATGTCAACTGGGATTCGTGGTCAAAGATATTGGATACAATGAACTGGGAATCCATGACAAATGGACAAAGATGCTTGGAAATATTAGCATTGAGTTATAAGGATCTTCCTAATAATCAGATAAAATCGTGCTTCTTGTACATCTCCTCTTTTCCAAGGGATTTCCTTATTGGCCCCGCTAAATTAATTAGGCTGTGGATTGCAGAAGGGCTCATACCTAATGATGAAAGAAGTACATTGGAAGAATATGCCAGAGGCTATCTAAATATACTGATTCAGAGATCTCTGGTTCAAGTTGCCAAAAGGAGCAAGAATGGGGAGCGAGTCAAGAAGATACGCATTCACGATGTGTTGCGGGACTGGTGCACTGAAGAGGCACGAAAATCTGGGGCTTTCAACATAACTAATATTCAAAACCAATCAATGGCCTCCACCACCACTATAAACTATAATCGTGTGGCTATTCATGACAAAAATTTAAATGACCTACTTGTACTTGTGTCATCTCTTAGTAATTTGCGCACCATTTTGACCTTTGGTTCAAATTCAGATGGCAATTATGGGAAAGTATTTAATTGTTTTACTTTGTTACGAGTGCTTGATCTACAAGGTTCAAGTGGTATGCGGTATCTACCTGGGAAAATCGGTGAACTCATACATCTGAGATATTTGGGGGTACGAAACACAGAGGTGGCAAAAATACCGTCTTCAATAGGCGAACTTCTCTATCTGGAAACTTTTGATGCTAGGGGTACTAAAATAACTAAGGTACCGATTTCATTTTGGAAGGTTCAATCATTGATGTATGTCTACCTGCCTTGCTTTCCAGAAGAAGTACCAAAGAATGAGATTACCCAAAACCTACATAAATTGTACGTGGGTGAATCATCGCATCAAATGGTTGATGCTGTTCCCCAAAACCTACGTAAGTACCAATTGAATCATAGCATCAAATGGTTGATGCTGTTAAAAATTCTTCATCAGCAAAATAAGCTGGTCTCCTTGACCATTGATGTAAAAGGATTGCTTGAGAAGGATAAAAGTCAGACACTGCAAAATTACATTCCCTTTGGCTCCTTGTTTGGCGGTACAAAGGAACTTCAATTCCTAAAATTATATGGTCAAACAAAGCAAATTTATAAAGATCGCTTGCCCGAGAATCTTACTGAACTCACCTTAAAGATGTCGCAATTGGATTACAATTCAATGGCAGTCCTGAGAGAACTGTCATGTCTTACGCTACTGAGACTAGGCATTGAATCTTACAGAGGCACTCGTTTGATCTGTCATGGTGGTGATTTTCCTCGATTGAAGCACCTAAGCCTAGAATGGACATTTATTAAAGATGGATGGGATGTACAGCATGGTTCAATGCCCGTCCTTGAAACCTTACATATCAATGGGTGCTTTTATATGCGCGAGATTCCAATTGGGTTGCAGCATCTTGTTGCTTTGAAGGAACTGCGTCTCTCAGACATATCTCGGAAGATTGAGGAAAGAATGGTGAAATATGAGGGAAAAGACTGGCCCATCATTAGGCACATACCCTCCATCAAACTTTGTCGGGCTTGGTAATGTTAAGCGTGTAAGTAATCTCCCATTTGCAAAATGCATATTATTATTTAATTTTTCAAGATATTGGACATACGTATTACTACCTATTGGTAAAACTTTAAAAATTGTTTTCTACTAGCTAGCTATCTGTAGAATTCTAGATATTGTATTCCATTCTTTTTTTCCTTTCAATTGATATACATTTATTAAGGTTTCGTGTGAGGATTACTATACAAGACCATTAATATGATATATATCTATGAACAATACGATTTATTAAGGTTGGAAGGACTGAGCTTTCTAAGTTGTCATGATTGTCAAAATAACTATTGTCAAGTGATCCATCCTCTTTATCATTTGATCCTAAAGATGATTTTACATATTAGGCACCTATTTGTAGAGGCTTGAGACAGAAGCAAGCTCTTCTTATGATTTAATCCCTAAGATGCAACTGTTGGTGTCAAACCCTTACAGAGCATGAAAGTGTTTTTTATTTGTAGGATTAAATTGAGTTCAATTTAGGACTTTTATTTTAAGTGTGGTCAATAAAAGCTCCAGTATCAACAATTTTAAGCTTATCTATACATGTATTTGCAATTGCAAAGAGGACAGTACAGTAGGATTCATCTTGTTCGAAGAAAAAAGCAGTGTGTGGTCCATTGTTTAAAAAAAAAAAGGGTCAGTACATGTGACCTTTTCACTTCTATTAATCTAAATTGCTTTGTCGTAAGCTGAATATAAGATTATTCTCTTTTTTAATTGTTTTTGCATACAGTTTAGTGAAGACACTCCACCAATTAAGTTATTTAACTATATTTTGCTTTTCTCTCAGTTTCAGCAATCTGGACATCATGACAATTCATTGTGTGTATTGTCTCCTTCCACTGAATTTTCATTTGTGCTTTCTTGCTTGTGATGAAGTTGTGTTCACTATATTGCTTTTCTCTGTTTTTTTAATTCTTGATGTATCGTGTAGTGACATATTTCTGTACCTATGCTGTTATTTATCATCAGATCAGGTGACTGTTAATTTGTCTAATATTGTATAGTAGGTGATTGATGCTTTGTATAAAGATTTTTTTTATGGTTTGTGTACTTTAATCCATGTTTCTTGTTGATAACTGTTGGAATGTAATGTATTTTTCTTTTATTTATATTTAGTCCTGGCAGTGTTTTGGAGTATTAGGGGTATAATCGTAATTTTTATGCCAAATTTGGGTGATTTTGTAAAACAAGCATCAAAATCCTAAGTGCTTCAATCAAGGAAAATCACCGCAGTTACAATTCAAATGATCTCCCTGGTAAGGTTCAATGCCTAGTCTGAGTAGCCTAAGACACGGCTGTTTTCCAGGGGTGCCATTGGATCATCTTCCAATTGAGACATGTTTAAGGTGAGTTCAGTAAGATTATGGGGAAAGTATTCTCCATCAGAGATTTGATCCTGCTATTGCACCATATAATTTTTAGGAATTATTTTTACCAGAAAATTAGGACCCGATAAGAATGAAATTTTGCAATATGGATCTTATATCCTTCTCAAGCAATCCTTTGTCTACATCTATGGTCAAGGAGACGAGCTTATTTTGTTGTTGAAGAAGTTTTACAACAACAACCGTGTTTCCTAAATCACAAAATTTATGAACCTAAAGTCTTTGACAGGTGGGCAATACTTGAAGAGTGCTTGAAGCATCAACTTGTGAAGCATGCGGTGAGAAAACTAATTTCTCTACTGTTCTTTCTCAGATTTCTTTTTATTTTGATCCATTCAGAACTTTTTCTTTGGTGAAAATTTCTGTAACCGTCTTATTTGTGATGTACTGTGCAACAGCGGACCCAGCAAGTCTGATTTCATTTTATATTTTTGTTATATAAACAAAAGACAAATGTCATTTCTATTTGACTGGTGAGTCCATGTATTTATTTCAGTTGACATATTCATTTGAATTTATCACAAAATTGACACATTGTTGATCTTCAAATTTGATCAAGCTTCGGAATGATAACGAGTATAGTGAATAATAATTTGGGTAAAATTTGATAAAATGTTTGACACATGATTGAGCAAAACTTCTGCAGTGAAAATTTATGTTGTCATAATTGGGAAAATATTTTTTTGTCAATTTATGTATATAAAATATTTGCGTTTTATTTTTTACCACTTCTCAAAAAAATAAAAATTTACATTAATCACTAATAAGACTATTATTATTTTTAAGATATTTTGCTTACTTAATCTTGCTAGGTCCTCAAATATATATATAAAAAAAAAATACATAACCCACTACCTACAAAAGCTGTTTTTGCTTTCTACTCGATAGAACTACATAAGGGAGAAGGCTAGTAACATCCCTTCTGAAATTAGAAACACGATACTTCAAAATCTTTTGTGGGTACACAACTACACATCATGGCACTCGGTCAATTATCCGTTGGTCAATATTTGAATTTAGATATATCCGGGCCGTCAAATTTGTTTTGACACAAATATTAAAGAGATTCTGTACATTCTATTTCATACCATATCAGATTGATCCGAATTTTGATTGGAGGATCCAAATCTATTCAGAATTTATATTACTTAATAAGATCCGAATGTGCCTCAATCTGAGACCACATCAATCAACATCTCTGGAGCCCTCACGTAAATTCCACCCAACCTCTTCCACTAACTTAACCTCACTTTGTACCGCATATCATTTAACTTTCCACCCAACATTTTTATGTACATGCACTTCAAAAGTTACTAATAAAATAAATTTCTTTATAAATTGAAAATTATTTCGAGTTATGATATTGACTATGTTTATTACAAGCTTATTGACAATAATTTTCGGTTAAAATTCTTAAATATTTATTTTTTAAATTATTTCTAAGCTGTCATTCTTTCTCATTCTAATGCTTCATTTTTTATAATTGATAGAGAGAATTTTTCCATTATATGTTTTCATATCATGTCAAAGACACATTTTTTTCTGAAAGACATCATTTCAATAATAAAAATACTACATTATAGAGTTTTTTTTTTGTTTGGTAACTTCATAAATCAACAAAATGCACAATTATATTGTAATTAAAAAAGGTGAAAAATATTATTAAATAATATCTTTCTTGATCATCTAGATAAGATTGATTTTGAGTGAACCACATTTTTTCCTATGGGATATTTTAGTAACAAACGCTTCAGGAATGTGTAGCTTTCATCTGCAATTGTAATTAGTCAAGTATGGATTACAATTATTTGATCACTTGAACAAATTATGTGGCTGTCAGATAACTAACTGTGGAAAATTCAGCAATTAAATTCTTTGGTCATATGCTTTATCAATTACATTCCAAATTTGTGGAAGAAATTTAATTTGATTCTAAACGGCAAGTACCACACAAGTTTTCCACATGACATTGAGATTTTTTTGTTTTTTGGAAAAAAATAAGTTTCAAGTCCTTATTTGTTTGTGGCATCGAGAAATTTAATAACAGTTTGTTTGTAACTTTGTATGTATTGCTGGATTAAAAAATAAAAAACTACTCTTTTTAGTAATTTGATTCATTATTGTAAAGCATGACCAACACATCAAAAGCATAAAAGTTGTAATTTTTTTGTGCATGTATATATGAAATAACATAGATCATATGACTAGTACCCCATAATTTATATTTTTTATATTTTTTGAGTAAAAGACAAGTACCATAGAATTCTATGAAGTACGTACCATACAAGTCTTCCCATGGAATAACGATATAGTCAATAAATCAAGGAATTTTTATAAGTAGAAGGATCGCGTCCAATCAAATTTTATCTCGTAAAAAAATTGTACCAACAACACCTACTTGTATGTAAGTAGGTGCAACTGAAAGGTTTTGGTGAACCATTGAGAGCTTCTCACATTTATTCAAGATGCACTATTTCACATCCAATTTCCTCCTCCTCCTTCTCCTCTTACTAATTCAAGATTTCTCAGCAAATTGTTGTATTGAGTATGAGAGAGATGCACTGTTTGAATTCAAAGCCGGTGTCAATGATATAAACAATCGTTTGGCTTCATGGAAAGGTGAAAAATGCTGCAACTGGGTAGGGATCCAATGCAGCAATCGAACAGGTCACGTTGTCAAGCTAAACCTTCGAAATACCAACATTCATCTGGTCGAACTTTATGAACAGGTGATCTCATATTGGAGCTACCATAGCTTGACAGGCAAGATCAACCCATCTTTGCAATTTCTTAGTGATATGAAACACTTAGATCTCAGCTGCAATAATTTTAATGGGACTAAATTTCCAAATTTTATTGGCGCATTTAGAAACTTAAAGTATCTCAACTTGTCTAATACGGGTTTGTCAGGAAAGATACCACCTCAACTTGGAAACCTTTCTAGGTTGTTGTACTTTGATCTTAGCGATCACACATACTCTGGTTTTACATTGCACGCCGATTCGTGGTGGTTATCTAATATGATGTCTCTAAAGTACATAGACATGTCTGGAGTTCAATTTCAAGATTCAAATAATTGGATGGAAACTTTGAACAAACTATCATCACTTGAAGTGTTAGTTTTGTCGAGGAACAATCTAACCCAAATTTCCAATACACTTTCTTTTGTGAATTTTACTTCCCTCATAGTGCTTCATCTTTCTCATCAAAACTTCGATACCACCATACCCAAATGGGTGGGAAATCTGACCTCTCTAAACAAACTTGCACTCGATTATAATTCACTTCATGGTATGGTACCATCACTACATAGTCTAACAAAATTAACATACTTATCTTTACCTGGCAACAATATTGAAAGAGATATTGAGGAGTTATTATTGAGAAAGTTATCAAATTACACATTGAGAAATCTTGAGTATTTAGATATTTCATCAACTAATTTGACTGGTACTTTGACTGGATGGATTGGAGACATGACAAGTGTAACTTTTCTCAGCCTTTCCAATAATCACCTAAGTCGTATAATACCAATTGATATTGGAAATTTAACAAATCTTGATTTTCTTGATCTTAGTGAGAACTCCCTCAAAGGATTATTTGATAGTGATTGGACCCCTTCTTTTCAACTAAATTTAATCTGGTTGAGTTCATGCAAACTTGGGCCAAAATTTCCCTCTTGGCTCCGGAGACAAGTAGAAATTGAGTATCTAGATCTAGGTGATACTGGAATTGATGACAGTATACCCGATTGGTTCACAAGCTTATCTTCCCTTAGAGCCTTTGACTTGTCTAATAATATGCTTAGAGGGAAGTTACCACCCAGCTTGCTACATATGATCAAACTCAAAATTATCTATTTGAGTAATAATCAACTTGAGGGTAATATATCGTTTCTTCCAACAAGTTTGGCGATTCTTGATCTCTCGAACAATAGTTTATGAGGACATCTTCCTCTTTGGTGGTCAAACATCAGTAGAGAATTGAACCTTGCAGATAATAGGCTCTCTGGAGTTGTACCCAGCTCTTTGAGTTGTTCAGGTGCACTAGCAGTGCTTAAGCTTGAAAACATCAGTTTAACTGGAGAGTTTCCATTTGATTTGCAATTTTGCACAAGATTAGAATTGCTTGATCTTGGAGAAAATAGTTTTCACGGGATAATACCAGATTGGGTAGGAGAAAGCTTTTACCAGTTGCAATTTCTAAGGTTGCAGTCCAATTTGTTTTCTGGTAATATTCCATCTAAGTTGACACTACTCAATAATCTGCAAATCTTAGATCTTGCAAACAACTACCTTTCTGGGCCACTGCCAAGTGGTTTGGATAATTTTAGTTCGATGATTCAATTGTCCCCGACAAATATTGAATATCCTGGTGAAAGTTTAAATGAAATGGCCAAAGGGTTGATCCTTAAGTATGAACATCTTGCAGATTTGAAGATTATAGATTTGTCAAATAATAATTTAATTGGCGAGATACCTCAAGAGATAGTTGTTCTTACTGGTTTATGGAATCTAAACTTGTCCCACAATCACTTAATGGGAAACATTCCGCAAGAAATCGGAAATATGATATCTCTAGAGTCACTAGACCTTCGCATGAATAACTTGTCAGGGACTATCCCACAAAGCATATCTGCTTTATACTCTTTGGAAGTGCTCAATTTTTCTTACAAAAATTTATCTGGGAGCATTCCAACTGGGTATCAGCTGCAAACGCTTGATGACCCATCAATCTACAGTGAAAATCCATACCTATGTGGACCTCCACTAGGGACGAGTTGTCGTAGCAGTGATGGTAACAACAATTTCAATTCAAAAAATACTGATGATAATGACAAGTCGTTGTATTTGTTCATCGAGTTTGGATTTGTGACAGGACTTATGGTGTTGTTTTTTATTCTATTGTTGAAAGCAAATTGGAGGTATACTTATTTTCTAATGGTCGATGATGTGTTTGACAGGCTAGCTATATGTAATGCATGTGAACATTAACATTCAAGAGGATGAATGAACGAATTTAATATCATGTAATTATTCTCTGTATAATTGATAATTAAGTCATATGTCTTGTACGTACGTGTTGAACTCCAGTGTAAATCTATTTGATAATTAAGTTGTATATTTTTTCTGAGTTGGATGTACTAAACTTGTTAATTGCAATATTTTAAGGCTATTAATTGTTTTCCTTTTTTTCTATGTAGTACATAAAAATGCAAATATATTCCTCTGGTAATTAAATAAACGTTTACAATATCAAAATCCAACTTACTAGAAACACCAAAACCAAAATATTTTGCAAAGAGAAGCCTATAGAGAATCAAAACTCAAAGAGGTGCCAGGCACAAGACAACAAAATATATCTGGTGTTCCATGTCTTGATGAAACTTCAAATAGCAAAATGAATGAAAACCCATCAAGTGTATGATCGCTAACGAGAAAAAGAAAAATGTCTTCCGCGCTGTACCCTTTTTGTACTACTACAAATCATGCCTACAAAACTATCATAGGTATTATTGTTTCTATCTCAAGTGCGCAAGTAAAACATAACCTAAATCTATATTTGTTTGAATTCAGCAACAAGGTTCAAAAAGTGTTTACCAAACTAAAGTAAAGAGAAGACGATAATAGCTAAGAAATTAATTGTGGTAATATTCATACTATTTCTAGTCGAAATGGCACACAATATCATTTGCTTGTTGGTGTTGGGCCTAGACTGATTTATGCCATTTAAAATTTTGGTCACGGACCCAATCAAAAGACTTCAGTCAACTCACAACTGCTAACTTCGACAAAATTTTAGCAATCATGATTTTGTACCTGTCACTGGAAAGCTCAACGGCATTCACTGAACCGGTCAACACAGTGAATGAGTACCTATCATAAATAAACTTGCCAAACAAAAACACTTATAATCTAATATTTGCTTAACAAACTCACAAACATTTGAGATTAATTGAGAATTGTAGGGCCCAGCACCAGAGATGGGACCCTTCCAGAAATTGTCAGAGGCACACACAGCGGTGGCCAATGAGGGGGTTTGAAAATAGTTTTCAACCAGCAGTTGAAATCTATTCCCAATCCCAAGCGCAAAGATACCTTCGGCTAGCTGATGCTGTGCCTGTGCCGCTTAATTTATAGCTTAAGAGGTCCGACCGCTGTCTCTTTACAGCAAACTAGTGGGACTGTTTCCGCTGCACCTGAACAAACCGGTTAGAAACTTAATTTAGGCTTTTATGGGCCTTGTTGGCGGAGAAACTTATCCAGGCTTTTATGGGCCTTGTTGCACAGAGAAACTTATCCAGGCTTTTATGAAATATTTTTAAAGTTTGAAATTTATTTAGTACAAAGTCAAGCAGTTAAAAAAATAATTTTTTTATAAAAATTTTTATGTATTTATTTTTTATTATTATTTTGACCGATTGATCTTGTACTAAATGATTTCGAAATTTTTAAAATTTTGTATATACATACATTATTCATGAAATAGATGGATTTCAATTGTTTAGATTCGTTATTTGAAGACATCCGATAAATTTTTAGAATTGTGCTCACCAACTCCACTTAATGAGCACATCACATCTTAACTTCGCTAGTATATGAAAATTATTCGATTCTTTTGGATAAATTGGAGTTAATTGTGCATTTTCATAATTTTGAAACAATCCAAACCCCCAAGGGTTGGGACCCCCTTCTTACCGGTCAAAGGAATTTTTTTTTTTCCAAACTCTGATTCGAGTAATTATTTATTTAATAAAATTAAATCTAATTAGTTCCTTACTTTTACAATTAGACATCATATGCAAACGGTAAGCAGCTATTTTGGCATTCCGATTTAGACTGTTTTGATTTAATTTTTTCAGAACAGTGAACGTTACTGGACCATTCAATTATGTAATTAGTAAAGCTGGAGAGGAAATAATTCTGCGAGAGATATAGGCATCGATCACTGTTGAAGGAGGTAGAAATTAAGAATCATCTCTGTCTAACTGAAATCATGTTCGTGGAATTAAGTTGCAAAAATTAAATATGGAAGAAATCTGTTATTTGTTTTGCAATATCATACTGAAAATATAAAAATATTGGTTGTTTCTAGATGTAATTAATATGTTGGTAATAAATAAATTGGAATAGTTGGAAGCTTTTTTCTTGAAACCTTGGCAGTGGCTGCATGCCAAGTATGAATAGTTGGAAGCTTAATGAACGAAATAACTTTTGGAATTGACTCCTGTCAAAGCCTCTTTGAGCAGAATGACAAAACTATATCAACAATATTACTGACAAAAACAACTAAGAACTCCATTAAGCAAAATTATTGAGAATATTAATCTCTCTATCTTTTTCTTTTTTTGTTTTATAACAGATGTCAGAGGGAAAGGACTGTATATATATGAACAGAAGATAATTTGCTTCTCTTTAGCTCGCCAATTTTAGTCTATTCAGTTGATGATAATGTTGTTTTCATCTAGCTTTTTTTTATAAAAAAATGTAGTGGCATGATCACCGATTTCATAGAAATCAAATATATTTGATTTGTTACTCAAAATAGGTACCACAATCAAATACGATAAGTCTTACAACAGTATCAACATAAAAGCATACAAGTAAAAACAGTATCACATCAAAAACTAATCTTCTAACAAAATGAATACTAAGTAAATAAAAACTCAAAAGTCAGTCAAACTCTAGAACACTACTAATCCAGTAAATTCTCATCCGTCAACTCGTCTCCAGACATTTGACTTGGGGAGCTGCCAGCTCCAATTTATACATTTGATGCATGTAATTAGTTTGATTTACTTGCCAAATAAATGTATTAATTTGAAACATTGCAAACTTTACAACACTAGCGGAGCCTTCTCGATCTTTGCTTTCTTTTTATTAAATTCCAAACCTTAATGACTTCATCTACAAAGACATTAATCGATTAATGAATCAACAACAATTAATAAAAACAGCAATCACATAAGATTAAACTATGGGACGGTAATACTGCAATCAGTTTTAGTTCCTTCGATCATGTATGTTAGCTTCCGTCGACAAGCGCAATTTTATCTTGAAAAACCGGCTTCACCATTTCATCAAACGTATCAACTATGTCATCAACCTTTGAGGGAGAAAGGACAGTAAAACAAATATATTATTACGGAAGGGTTCAAGCTAATTCATCAAACGGATTCCCTACAGGTGGTTAATTCAGTGTCCTCACAATTGCCTGATATCCAAGACTGGTGCTCTTATGGAGAGATATGCATGGGAAGTGTGGAGGATTAAAAGAGGAGCTTTGGGTGCACTGAAAGTGATGCACTGTCCCAGAGATGCAGAGCACTTGCAACTGGCGCATGACTTAGCAAACGGGTAGAATATATCAATGAAAAAGGAATGAAAATGCTAATATAGTTGATGAAAATGTGATGTAATAGGCCTACGGGCTGTACTAGAAGCAAAAAAAAAAAAACTATAATATCGCTACAAGATTAAAATAAAAATATAATCTAATGACATGCTACTAGAGGTGTCAATGGGTACAATAAGAGTCGGGTAAAAGCATTTTTGTACCCGTACCTGTTACAAATTGTCCTTACCTTACCTTATCCATTACGAATTGTTGGGTCCTTCCTCATTACACTTATGTTTTCTATCTTTTGTAATTATCTTAGTTTTATAGGGTCATTTTGTAATTTAGCATATATGTGTAAAGCAAACCTTTTTTAGTTTACTGCAGCAAGAAAATTGGGGTCCCCCGACAAAAACTCTCTCTTCTATTTTACATTATGTTTTTCTTTTATACCACTTGAAACCCTACATCTGGTATCAGAGCAAAGAGAATCCTGGTGCTTCCATTTTCTGATTTTGTTTTGCTTTCAGCGTGCTACAGTGATCCGCGAGCTACAGTGAACAGTGATTTCGCTCCTAGTTCACTGCTCTCCTTTGTTCCACTGTGAGCCGCGATTTTGGGTGTGTTTTCTCTGTAGACCGCATGGGTGAACCAAGATCCCTTTGGTTAATTATGCGCTGATTCCTGTAAGACTTATTTAATCATAATTTTAGTATTTGGTGCATCCAAGTCTCGGTTTAGTGGTGATTTAAAACTCTGAAATGGAGGAGAGTAATAGTGGTACTATGATCAAACTTACTTCGTCCAACTATTCTATTTGAAAGTCTCGTATGGAAGATTTGTTGTATTGTAAGGATGCTTATGAACCTCTTACGGGTATAAAACCCGCTAGTACCTCCGATGCGGCTTGGAAAATTTCTAACCGAAAGACAATTGCCATAATTAGACAATGGGTTGATGATTCCGTGTATCACCATATTTCAACCGAAACCGAGGCTAAAATTTTATGGGAGAAACTTGAGAGTTTGTATGAATGCAAGACCGCTCAAAATAAGGCCTTTTATATTAGAAAGTTGGTTAATATGAAATACCAAGAAGGGTCTTCGGTGTCGGATCACTTGAGTCGGTTTCTAGATTGTGTAAACCGTTTGTCTACTATGAAAATGGTTTTGGATGAGGAGTTACAAGCATTAATTTTGTTAAGTTCCTTACCCGATAGTTGGGAAACTTTGGTGGTGTCTTTGAGTAACTCGGCACCGGATGGTGTTGTGATCCTAGTCATGGTAAAAGATAGCATGCTCAATGAGGAGTTGAGGCGTAAGGAGTTAGAGATCACTAGTGAGTCTTCGGCTCTTGTTAATTGGATTTAAGAAAAATTAATATATATTTTTATGAGTTATTGAAAAAAAAAATGCTTTGATTATGAGTTATTGATCCCAGTTTAAAAGTCACTTCTAGGTAATACAGAAAATATTGTGATCATTCTAGTACATTTAATTTATAAAAAGTTGTATCTATTTTGAGAATTCTTTTTAATAACTATCATTAAATAACTTTAAAAAATTGTTTTTTTTTCAAAAATAGATACCACTTTTTAGAAATTAAATGTACTAGAAGGATGACAATATTTTATGTATTTATTTAGAAGTGACTTTTGAACCGGGATCAATAACTGAGAATTTAAACATTTTTTTTCCAATAGCACATAAATAAATATATTAATTTTTCTTACAGCCGCAAAAAATCCGGCATGAAAAATGTTGATTCGGGTTATTTATAGCAGTCTTTCTAATAAATTGAATTATATAGTATTTCATCTATTTTCAAAGAAATATAGTAAATATTTTTAATATTTCAATATAAAAAATAACTAAATTATAAATATTTCTATTTAAATAAAAAAAATCTAAAAAAAGAAAAAAATGTTGAAACCGGAAAAAAAAATTACGGTTTCTCATTTTTTTTTTTAGCCGCTGTTTTGGAATTTTAAAATCGGAAAAAAAAATTCCGATTTGGGTAGATTTCAAAATCATGTTCAGCTTTGGTTATTTTTTAAAATTTAATTATTTTTTTGGATATAAATAAAAAAAATCGGTACTATGATTGCTGGGAGCATAAATTTGTCTAGGTTGCTGGGCCCACTGATTTTTTTAGACAAATTTCACCACAAATTTATAAAAATAACACGTATATATAATTATGTCTAGAGAAAGAAATACGTAACACACTATGACGTGACATGACGTGACAAATATGTCATGATTTTTTCACGTGACGTAATCAATTTTTTTACTTACGTGATGTAACCAAAATAGTGGTGAACGGTCACGTCACGTGTAATCACGGCGCCATGATCATACATGACGTGACCACACGTGTCATGATGTAAATTAATCACGTCAAACTTTTTTTTTTATATTTTAATTTAAATTGTTAAAAATCTAGAAAAAAAGATTCAAAAATTATGAAAAATTCTAAAATAAGTAAATAATATTACAAATTTATTTTTTGAAGAAAGATTATTGGACATCTCACATTACTTTAAAAATTCAAATTACAATTATCCATTAGACTAAATTAGAGAAAATAAAAATCAATACTACATGAGTACCAATATCATTGAACCTACACTAAAAGGAATACCTGGATATTCTATGCATATCAAAAAAATGGGATACTCTGTTTTATACTGTGACGTGACATGATCACGTGACATGATGTGTAATTTTCGCTCAAATGCGATCACGTCACGCAACACATGTATGAATCACGCCACATAATGAACACACATGATATTCTGTAACATAACTGATCACGCCGTGACTAATTTTCTTCTCTACCTAGGTTGTTGGAAGCATATACTGAGCTCGGTGGTCCTAGCAGTGCTTTGCTTTGTATATTTTGGATTGCATTTTGGTCAAAATGTGAAGCTTTGTAAATAGTAAGATGACAACTTACCACTTTACTCTAAAAAACCAATATTATCCTAGTCGACAAACACATTTCTTGACGTCTAGCCAGTTAAAATACTGAAATTTCTGATCTGTCATTTTCTACTTTTTCCAACTTACCTGAAGTATAGGTTAGAATAGTTCAGCTAGAAAATTACAAACTACAGGAAAAGTAGAGGATCATTTTTCATACCATTCCGACCAAGGATCCTAGCACTTCTGCATCCTTATCTACTTCTGTATTTTTCTCTACTGTTTGTGCAACTTTTTATAAAGTGAATAATCACTATATACTGTTATATTTGTAATTTCTATAGTCTAGTTGGATAACAACTAGATGAATAGATAAATGGTAATGCGAATTGTTTTGGGTGTCCGAAATCACTATATAATATAAAGCAACTTCCATTCACTGATTGCATTCTAAATATTTATAAAAAAAATTCTCCAAATTCTTTTAGGTGTCCGAAATCATCACAATACTTGACTTAAGACATCTTTTGCACAAATGATTTGATGAATAACGATTATTTTAGCTACTCATTTCGTCTATATACAAAACACAAAAATACATTACAAAATTAAACATTTTACAAATATTGGCTATTTTAGCTACTCAATTTAGACCAGGCCCTACGGCCGGCCAAACCCTGATCATTTATACATTATAGACCTTTAACTTGTTTATTTTTTGCAAACTTATTCAAAAGTTTGTTTAATTAAGAAATACAATGCTTTAAACAGTAAACTAAGCTTATCATAATTGCTAATTTCCCTATTTTACAAAACCTAGTTGTAGAAAACTAAAGAGCTAGAGTATATCCTAGTTTCAATTCTAATTTAAACAACCCATATTAAATAACTATTACAAGAAACAAAAACTAAAGGAGATGAGAGATATCTAGCATATGAATTTAAGCTACTAAACCAGCTGAAAGAAGTCTTGTTGTGACACATAAATAATTGACAAATTATTCATCATAAAAAATAAAGTATAAATTGAAGTCTTTATATAATAAGAGAATGCGGATACAAACAAAATGATCCCACATGGACACATGAAGTAACGCGGATTCTGCATACAGAGCCTTCTTCTTCTTTTTTTAAGGACAGCTGGCAAGTAGCTAGCTGGCTGACAATATATTAATAAAAAAGAATATTTACATAATATTTTGGCTCTAACATTCTACATTTAACTAGTAAATAACACGCTAAGTCATCCGGTGAAGGACCGTGCATGGTCCCTTGTGTCCATGCATTCGGAGCCTTCAAAAGGGAGTCCACATCTTCGCATTAACTAATAGCTTTTGAGTTTAATGCATCTTGCTCGTTTGATGAGGATAGAAGCCAATCCAGTCAACGCTTAATTATTATATATTATGCACAGGTTTTTTAATATTAGTGGGACATTAATGGGACGGTCTAGATCTATTAACGCACGTTCCGTTAATTCAGAGGATACAAATTCTTCAAAAGGAATATCGCGGACTCTCCTGATTAGCAAGAAGAACCTAGGAATATGGAGGCTTTAAAAAAAGTAAATATTCTTGTGCCGGGTTTTTGTTTTCTTTTCACTAGCTCGTCAATTTAAGTCTTTTGAGTATGTCATGTTGAGTTCTAGCATATAAATGTTTTAAAGATGAGAGCAACTAATAATGTTTAATTTATTCGGCATATAAATGTATTTTGCAACATTCAAACTTCAATTACAACACCAGCTGAGCCTTCTCTTTGCTATTTTTCTCCTTAATCTTTTTTGTCAATTACAAACTTTAACAAACAAAGTAATCACTTAATAAATAACAACAATTAAAAAAAAAGTCACATAAGATTAAACTATGGGACGGTTAACACTGCTAACAGTTTTAGTTCCTTCTGTATTTTTTCTTCCGTCATGCGCAATTTTATCTTTAAACATCGACTCCAGATTTTCACCAAACTTGTCAAATATGTCATCAACCTTTGAGAGAAAAAAGACAGGAAAAAAAATTATTACGGAGCAAATTTGCATCTTTTATTAGAATGATAGGGAGTTAATTAATATTATATTTAGGGACCACTACTTGTAGCTCTCGACGCCATTAATGACCTCTCAGCTAATTAAGTTCCATTGCATTATATGTGCAACTTGGGCTAAATTTTTAATGGCAATATCGGTTATTGTATAGTTTAAGCACATGCTTCTAAGTTGAACATTTGACCTAGCTTATTGTGTCTTTTATATTGCACATGCATCCAGGAGAGCTTGTTAGTATAATACATACCACAATGTACTTAATTTAAATTGTTTGATATGCATTCAATTGCGCGTATACAAATCCTTCATCCACAATTTTTTCGCTTGGTCAATTTTGTATGCTGATTAGATTGCATTTTGGTCTAATTGTACACAGTGCTTAATTTGTACATAGGAGATAGAGCAATATTTGGACTGTGCCTGTTTATTTTAGGTTTACAATTTGTAACTTTAGCGTAAAAGAGATGTAAATATTTTTCTATTAATGAAATTGTAAGATGTCAACTTGAAACCTTACGTACGCTAAAAAAATATATTATCCTAATCAAACACATTTCTTTACGTCTAGCTTGTTTAGTTATGATAATTAATGAAATTTCTGATCTGTCAATTTCTAGTTTTCCCAACTTTCAGTATAGGTTAGAAAAGTTCAGCCAAGAAATTACTATCTAGGAAAATTAGGGTACAAGATCATTTTTCATACCTTCACGATAACGGATTCTGTCACTTCTGCATCCTTATATACTTCTTCAAAAAAATTCTCTACTTTTTGTACAACTTTCTTTAGTTTTGAGTTCTCAGGAAGCGACTTTTCGAAATCCTTGGCCCCCTTATCTATCACTTGTGTTACCGACTCCACCACATGTAACGCAGTAGTTGCGGTGTTTACAAATCTATCTGATTTTGCATATATTTTGAAGAACAAATACACAAACAGTTTAAAATTAATTCATTTAGTGTCTGATTCTGAAAGATATATAATATGCTGCAGAAGTGCCTCTTTTGGAAAATAAAGAATGTCCTTAAATTAATTACTGTAGGTCTGTACCTTCATATACTACGATGTTCTTGTAGAATGGAAGAAATGCTACGAAGGACCACACAAACCATTTTGCCCTGCATGAAATTTCAAATTTAGAACACGAAACAGGAAAACTATAATATCTCTGAAAGACTAAAATTATAATATGATCTAATGGCATGCTTCTCTTTTACAAAACACGAACCATGAGAGGATAGTTTGAATCAGTATATTGGGCTGCCCTCCAGTATTACTTAAATTGGGTCCACCTCCAGAGTTACTTTCCTTAGAATTTATCCTGAAGGTGTATGAGTGATACAAAGATAAAGATTAATGTCTGACATGTATATATGTGTGTGTGTGTGTGTTTCAGATAAAAAAATTAAACTGTATATAGAAATTATGTACCTTTTGTCATCAGGGTTCATTTGCTCGTTGTCTTGAGGGATGGCCATTGTCGGTACTTGCTCAGCTCTTACTACAACCATCGGCATGCTGCGTAGTCGGGAGGCACAGGACATCGTGATAACTGGCCATTTGATGTTGACACGATGAGACCGAGCGCTGAAGGGGGAATTAGGGATATTTGGTTTTGAAGGGTTATTTTGGAGCACAAGTGAAGAACTCATTGGTTGGCTAGTAATCATATTTGATTATTAATTAAACACCTTAATTTCTTTTGATGTGCTGAAGGAGGAGAGATTTTGAACCGAGGATTCTAAAGAAGTAGATTCTTTCTTTTGAGATTCACATGGAGAGGTGAAGCCGTGAAGGGGTCATAATGTCATATATATAGAGGTCAGGACCGTCAGGTCAGTTGGGGCAGCAAACGGATTCTTCTCTTTTGAAGAAACGTTGAATTGTGTGTCCGTTAACAGGTTAACGGATTGTAACTAGATATTTGTAATTAGGAAAATTATATCTTTACATTTGAATCGTCAAGAGTTTATATTTACCTAGTGATTAAAAATTATTTATATTTGATTTCTCAAGAGTTTATGTTTAGTGGGTAAAGTATATATATGCTTTAAGAATAATTATAAAAATATTTAAATTCAATATTGTGATGAATAAGTAAGAATATAATTTTCAAAATATGTTACCTCCAGTAACATAAATTATATATAATTTCATCATAATGTATAAAACAATTTTTGAACAATTATAAGCACGCATATGGAGTGCGGGTAATTAAAAATTGTAGATAGAGCTAGAGGTCCAATTATTTTATTTGTATTTTTTATAGTGAATAAAGTGAATAATCACTAAATACTCTTATATTTGTAATTTGAGTGAGGCTATGGTACTTGGCCAAGCACACGGTTTTGTTGTGCTTTGATATATGAGACATTGAATTCGTATCAAGATTCGTGCCAGATGATATTAGATGTGAATCCAACGTCTCATATATCAAAGCACAACAAAACTGTGTGCTTGGCCAAGTACCATAGCCTCACTCTTGTAATTTTTATAGTCTAGTTGAATATATAGTACAACTAAATGAATAGATAAATAGTAAAGTAAATTGTCATTTAAACACATAAAATAAATATATAGTATGTTACCAAAATGTTATATAACACACTTCAAATAAAGCATTTTGATCAATTTATATATGAGAATGATTTTTAATGAGAAGCGTATAATTTTGAAAAGGTGAATGGTGTTTCTATTATAATATGAAAGGAGTGAGGATATGGTATATATATCTTGGTATAACGCAGATCAGTGATACGTGTGAAGGGTACGCTGAAAAATTTCAGTACAGCAAGCTGTACCTTTTAAACCTTAAACACTTTTGAGTCAAATTGCAAGTGTACAATTCTATCAAAGTAGTATTTTAGGTATCGATCCACAGGAAGTATGGAAAATACTTAGTTTTAAACTCTAAACAATTAATTTCAGAAAATAATAATAAAGTAAAGTGCAATAAAGTAGAATAAGAGGGGGTTTGTTTAAGTAATCCTAAAGTTGGGTTCAATACCCTAAAAGAGGAATTTTAAACAATTAAAGTAAATAAAAGTAAAAGAAAAGTAATCGGTTTGCTTTCAAGATTTAAAGATCTAGGGGTCTTTGGTCTACAATCCCTTGCTAACTCTATTCATTCGGTATTTGTTTAAATTCATGTATGATTTGACGAGGTTTCTAACCTAATATGTTATTAAGGGTCACTTTCGTAAATTAATAACGTGCCTAGGTAATTCGGACTTCTCGATTAGGTTCCTCACTCTAGCTACCTAGACCATAAGCTCTTGTTAGTCTCTCATCTCCTCAAATATTGGTACTTCTCAATTAAGTTCATGACATCAATATCCGATTTGATTTGAGATGTCCTAATTAGGGTTTGACTTCACGGTTAGGTTCTTCACCAAGTCCTTAACCTTAATTTCTATAGTTCCGACTTAGATTAAATTGGTTACAATCTTAATCTAAACCTAGGATATTTGCATTCATAGTTTGGTACTATCCTATTGATCACGATCAATTTTGGTTCTTTCGAAACCAAAACGGGATACTACAATTCAAGTACTAACTATGTAATTAACACAAACTATTAAATCACAGAAATTAACAATCAAATCCCATAAAACAATCATAATAAAAGCAAATAACCGAATAAAATAGAATTAAACAAGTTCATGCATATTGACCTAAACCCCTAGAGAGAGAACTACTCCCTCATGGAGAGATCCATTACAAAAATTAGCAAAATAAGAAGAAATGAAATAAAAGAAGCAATTACACCCTTTAACAAATCAAAAACCTCTATCTTGCCGAATCTTACTTAGGAAACCCTTCTTCTCCTTGCTTGAGAGCTTTCCTTTGTTTTCCTTTGCTTCAGAAATTTATTGCTAAGTGTGCGTAGAGAGAGAGAGAATGAAATATTCGATCCCCTGATATGTGATAGAACCTCCTCTTATATAGCCAAAGGTTGTGCCCAATTGAGAACCTTGAATCTAGGGTAAATGGAGTAGTGGTTGCTCTGTTTTCATTGCTTCCCAGGCAAGCATATGTATTTCTGGCAGTAAAAACGCGTCCATAAAGCGCTAAAAATAGAAAAACTGTCAAACCGGGCAGTTATTGGCTTTCTGCGGGTCCAGTGCGGATGGATGACCCGCACTGCGGGTGGCTTCACCCGCACTGGGACAAGTTTCCTTTTTAAACTCCTTTGGATAACTCTGACTGCGGATGGGAGTGCGGATGGAATCTGCTTCTCTGAAACTTTCTGAATTTTGGCTAAGTACTGAATGCGGCTGGGCTCATCCGCACTGGCCTCAATGCGTCCGCACTAGGCTCGGACTTTTCCTCTGTGCAGTGAGTGCGGCTGGGTTGATCCGCAGTGCGGGTGACTGATCCGCACTGGGGGATATTTTTGCTATTTTGCATCATTTCCTGCATTGAAAAGTCAAATAACCGCAGTAACTTGATTCTAGGTGTATTTTAATCACTTTATATTATAAATACAAGATAATTGGTGTTATTTCATGATAAAATCTAGATCAAATGTGTATATAATTTATGCTTATCAATCAGTCTGCATTATGAACATTTTTTTTTAAGTTTAAATAGCCGATTTTTTATCTATCTAACAATATAGTATAGAAATTGTAAAAAACTTAAAATTTAGTCTGCAAACATATCTTTCTACAAAAATCATGTTGAACAATTAAATTAAATATTTAAACTTTGAAAATAAAAATATTAATCTGTATAATAAACCAATATGCGTTATATAACTGTATAATAAAAAAATTAATACTTATTAATCTGTATAATAAAAATATTAATATGTATAATGGAGTTTAATTGGCTAGTATAACATCTGTGTCATTTTAACCTATATAACACCAACTCTAAAATCTATCAAATCGACTTCAAACAGTAAATTCAAACCGTTCAAACCTATCTACTTCATTAGTTGTGCGTTTACATGTAAAATTTATAACTTTTCGAATTTATTTAGTATTAGATAAAGCTGTCAAATATGTGAGTTTTTAAGTTAATTTTAATACATTAATTTTTTAACTTTTTTATCACTTTATTTGATACTAAAATAACTCAAAAATATAAAAAATTTGTATGTAAGCGCATCACACATAATATAAATTGGTTTGAACGGTTTGAATTAGTCGTTCGAAATCAATTTGATAGATTTTAGAATTGATGTTATATAGGCTGAAATGACACTAATGTTATACTAGCCGTATATAATGAACTTAGGGACGCGCTTACTGTGCCAATATAGAGCCAATTATTGAACGGCTCTCCGAACATCCGATCCAGAGCAGAATTCGCCTGAAAAGTCAGATTTTGAATCAATTTAATTAAAATAAATACTAATATTATATTAAACTAAGAAATTGGGAAAAAAGAGAGGCAAAAGTTGTGCTTTTAATGAGTAAATAAGATATAAATAAGTTTCGATAGGAGATTAGGAACTTTCTCAAAATTTGATGGATATATAAAAACAATTAATCTTATAAATATGGACTTGTCTGCAAAAGTAGAATTTTATAACTGATATTGATATATTGGAAAACGGTGGCAATCTAGTGATTAGTTTAAAGTTGCATTCTACCCGTAGGCATAACATGTTTCTAATTGACAATTGACAATTTGATGTATAACATGTTTCTAATTGACAATTTGATGTCAGACCACTGTATTTCACCGAAATTTATATTTATAGGAAATGAAAAAAGAAAAATAAAAAAATAAAAAAATTGGGTGAGAAATTCAAAAATGAAAAGGCAGGAAGGAGTCATGGCATCTCTGTTTGACGCTATAGCACATTTCAAACCAAAAAAAAAAAAAATTGGACTGCTATAACCCATCTATCCCATGGAGTTTTTACTTCATGGATTTCTTTGCTTATGTTATTGAAGTCTATCATCTCTTTAATTAAATCTGTGAGTAGGAATGGATCATGGCGGCTCATTTTTTTTTTCATTTTTTATTTATTTGAGATGTGGGACACCATGTGTCCTTCCTGCTTTTTCATTTTTGAATTTCTTGCACAGCATTTCTTATTTTTTATTTTTATTTATTTTTTATTTTTCTATGAATAAAAATTTCGGTATATTTGATTTCATTAATTTAATCCGCTCAGTAGCAATTGCCTCTTTATGAAAAATATTTTTCAACGTATATATATTTTGAAGTTATAGTTTCATATATAAAGATTTGTAAAAGGATTGTTTAATATTTTTCTTTTGTTATTTTCTTTTTAAAAAAAAGAAGGGGGAGGTCAAGCCTCCTGATTTCATTAATTAATCAATGCTGCTTAATTTTAAAATCAATTATCAGTTATGTTTCATTTTACAAAATATACAATCTTTATGCACAAATTAAACTACGAATTTATATTGAAACATCCCATCAATTACACATCTACACCACCACACAATGATTTATTGGTATATTAAATCTAATTATCTAATTGTAGGGACCATATTGGTTCAGTTTGAACAAGCAATTTATTTAGATAAAGATGGGAACCGAATCATTTATTTTTTAATATCTGTAAAAAAGATATCCACAGAAGTAGTTTAGACAAATAATCAGTTTGATCCACAATTTTGAGTTGTTGACTTTGCACATGTATATCTAGCTGCTAATTTTGCACGTTACCAATTTAGTATATGAACAAACAGTTGCACATGTATCACATGTATTTTATTTTTTTATTTTTTTTAAGTTAGTGGTAATTGCCATCTAATGAATGTATTAATAAAAAATTTGGTATACAAATTCCACCACTAAATCCTATATGTCTCCTAAATAATGTACTAGGAATAAAAAAAAAAAGGCTACTAAAAGTTTAAAACTTGAGAAAAAATAAAGTTGAATTAAAGTTGTAATTCGGGAAATAATTTTAGTATAATTCGTGATTCGGAAATAATTTGAATATAATTTGAAAATAATACATAATTATATATTGAGAACAAAAAAAATAAAAACAAAGAAAAATTCGTGAAAAATTTGTTAATAATTAGTAAAATTCACGAATAACTCGAAAAAAGTTTTGGATAACCGAATAATACACGGATCGATTCATGAAGAGCTCAAATCTGAATTATTTGTGAATCTGATTACTATGCTAATTGGAGAGCACTATATCCTCTCTTTTTTAGTTTTATCCTTTCTTTCCATTCTTCTCACCAAATTAAGAGTGATGCCTTTTTGTCTCCAGCGTTATACTAAAATTAAGCGAGCTCATCGTATAAGAAGGCATCTACTACAGCACTGACGACATGATCAAATCTTTAAACACTGAGCTCACAAGGATCCAGTTCTTCCTCAATGATGTGAGTTGAACTGGAAAAATGGAGACGCTGCATGCTGTGATGAACTGGGTGAAAGAAATTACTGATGTCGGCTATGAAATTGAAGTAATTCTAATTTATCTGATGAAGTACAGGAACGAGATTCAGAGGCGGAGAAAGGGGTTCATCGGCTTCATTTTGAGGTATGCTCATTTACCATGTGAATTTTTGCTCTTCATAAGGTAGGAGCAAATTAAGATTGACAAGATAAAGGCCAAATTAGGGGATATTAGTAAAAGCAAGGAAAGATGTGGAATTATTAGTACTGGTAATCGAGGAAATGACGAAGAGGTCGATTGATGGTGGTGGTGGTGATGACATGATTAACATTAAGAGGATCCATTCTCTTCATTTTGTTTATGATATGGATGTTGTTGGTTTTGATGGTTGTATAAACAAATTAATAGGGCATCTATTGAATCAAGGAAATTTAGATCGTAGTGTTGTAAATCTGCCAGAGGCTATCTAAATATATTGAAAACCTAAAAAAAAAAAAAACTTTTTTAGATTGTCAAAAAGAAAACCTATCTTATCAACAAAAATTTGTTTGGTCCAGCTTGGGATAATCGAGATAAGACTTCAATTAGTTATAAAAAGAAAGTGAATTTGTATCCTCCGAGTTACCTGACTGAGAAAAATTAGCAATGGACGGCCCACATTAATCTCAGTCGAATCAAACTCAATCCGGTGTCTATAGAAACTATAGATCATCCATGTTAAGATTCATGCCAGGTTAAAAAATCAGTCCAGGTATAATTTTTCTGTATCAGGTACCTGGGGAATCTGAATTCTTCCATGACATGGGGCTTGAGATAAAGAATATATACAATTGTCCAAATTTATGATATCGAACAAAATTCTGTTAATTTCGATATTATACAGTGTTCTAGCTAGCTATAGCAGCGCTATAGTTTTTCAGGACCATAAACGCTACGCTATGAGATAAAAATGCGCTAACCCAGCTACGACTGATATTACCGCTATGTGTGACGCGCTATTGCTACCGCTATGTTACATGGGTTTTTTTTTTTTTACAATTTATATGAGCTTCTGTTCTTCTATTTCTATTTTTAATTCTACATAGTCTTCTACGATAAGTATGCTAAACCAAACTATATGGTTCTGTTTTTATTTATACATGATTTATTTTCTCATTCTATATCGAGAAATATTCAAATATTAATTCTTCATTTTGATTGCTCTCCGTATAGTATTCATTTGTAAAAGTATTATCATTCGTTTCAATTGAAAGCTGATTTTGATTATTAGTATTATTATAATATATAAAATGTTTAAATATGTATACTGACTTTATTTACCTTATAAAATTAATTATTCTTTGTCTATTATAATATGTAATACTATGAAATATGGACTATTAAATAATATTACTTTTTAGATTTTTTTTTCCTTCTTATTTGCGTAATAGATAAAAATTATAGACTTAGATTAGTTGTGATTTAGTTGTTACCTCAATTCTCCTATTGATTATGTTGATAATTAGTATAAATATAGAATATAAAATTTGAAAAGAAAAAAATGCTATGTATGATAGCTTTTGTTATAGCTACGCTATTCGCAATAACTTTTTGTTTTGGTCTCCCCGCTGTTCCGCTATAATCGCTATTTAGAACCTTGATATTATATTATTTCTTACTTCCGAAAATTAGTTAACTTCAAATGTGTAGGCTTACTCATGTTGATTCATTTTTTTAGAAAAAAAAAAAAGTTCACTAAAATGACGGTAACTTTTATTGATGGGCTTACTTGTATGATTGTATCCATGTAAAAGGTTGAGATATATTATGGGCCTTTATAAGGTTTAAAATGGACAATAGTTGGGCCCAATCAAAGTTATAGAAAATCCGAGGCTTTACAAAAAGTGTTCGGCCATAAACAACAATACAATACACTGTCTGATGCTTTTCCTAATCAGAAACTTAATTATAAACAAGAAGATCACATTAACATATATATCTCATTTCAAAGTTCACAATTGTATATCTGGGGACCAATTTGGGTCCCATTTGCATCATACTCAATTTTCGATTTGAGTCTAATGGGTTCAACATCCATCCGATCCGCTTTAAGATCCATGCACACTGCTTCAATAAGTATGCACATCAGCTTCAGTATTTGTGAGCACGGAACTTAAAGTGGATCGGCTGGACGTGGAACCCATTCACTCAAGTTTGAGTCCAATGTCCATCAGATTCTGATCAGACAGTCAGTCGATCGAGCTCAACTGGCTTGGTATTTTTATTTTTTTATTATAAGGCATAAAGCCCATTTTCATTAGCTGAAAACGAATAATGGCTTGGTTTATTAAATATAGGTATTTACTCATATGCGTTTGAGTTTCACAGCACTTAAACAAGCTATATTATCTTACGGTAAAAACTTTGTCACCATTTTCCTCTTGATCATGTAACATCTGTAACTATCAATAGCATGTTTTGGCAGAGAACAAACTAAATTTGGCTGAGAACAGAGCAAATGTACATATGAATATATGATAATAAGAATCATCTCTTCTTCCCTTTATTCATTTTCTAGAGACAACCAGAGAACAAATTATGGTTATATATATTACGAGTTCAGGATTTTGTTAGATTCTCAATTCTATTTTTTATAAATTGCTAGGGACTGCCAAATGGGTATCCAGTTGTGCCCAAGCATATTACAGTATGCAGTCTAGTAAATTTTCATTGTTTACTGTTGAATTTGTGCATATATATTATGGTTTATCTGTGGACTATTTGATTATGGTAAGCTCATTCGCATAAATGTGATCAGCTATATCATATAGATAATTAGTTAAAAGTTTGCTAGATTCCAAATTAAATAAATAAAAACATAGGTATATACCGTAAATATTTTTGATGTAAATAACACAGGATCACATACTGGCACGTACACTATACAGAATACTAAATATTTTGATAACTTCTTCCCAAAACAGTAACAAACACTTAATCTCAGCATCAAGCACCAAGTGGTTGTGTTCTTAATTTTTGAACTTGTTTTGGAGGACTGTTCGCGCGTGGACCGGATCTGCACCTTTTGTCCATGCACCAGCAATCTTGCCGTTCAAGAAACCCGATCCCACCGAGGCATGTGCCCCACTTGTACTGTTTATGCAGCTTGCACCACCATTCGCATATGGAGTTTACGCAAACCAAGGTTTTGTACCACCCGTTCATGAACATGTGATACTCGCATGCTTCTATCCCTGCATTAGTTCAAAACCTTCATATGTTAGAACTAATTAATACTCTCTTTTTTAGGATTATATAGTTCCTTTTTTCTGTAAAATTTCCATATTTCAAAGGAAATACAAGTATACGGTACATATGTGCGGTACAAATATTCATGACTCAAGTGCCACATCAATTATAATTTTATCAAGTAATAATTTTAATGGTGGAATAAATGATAGAAAGGTGAAATATACCCGAGGAGAGAGCAAACGTCACAAGGATGCAAAGAGCAACAACTTTGATTTCCATTTTCAATTTTTATTGGTTTTTCTTTTGCTGCTTGTGTTTTAGTCTCTAGCTTGGTATGTTGTTATTTATAGCAGATTTGGCATATTTGAGTTACCAAAAATCTGGAAATTAAAACTTAAAAATTAAAGAGTCATCACTTAAAAGAGTTTCTTCCTTCCCAATTTATTCATCGCATTAATTATGTTTTTGTTTTATTTTTTTTCATTAGTACAATCCCCTACGTAGGATTTAATTATTTTTTTCAAGATTACTTTCGAAACATTGCTTCTTCTTTTTTTCTAGGGAACCATGCATGCTGTTTAATTTTAAATAAAGATATTGCACAACATCCGGGTAGGGGAAATTTATAGAATTCACATCCTCTCCATTATCTGAAAAGGGAATCTTTTACAATTAGTGGATCTGGACCGTTCCTTTTAATTTGGCACGAATTTCAAAGCCTAATAATATTGCATCCATGCTAGCTCGAATCCCAAATCGGTTGAGATTTAATCTCAAACCGTTAAGTGAAGGAGATCCTCTACAGTACCTGAGAGGATATGAAGGCATCAGTTCTTAAAATCTTTCAAAGGCAATTTATATGTAAAATTCCTTCATGATGTTTTAGTTTTTGCTTGTTCTTTTGTGTGAGGAGTTATTTAACATTTTTATAATATCGTATTTAGGTAATAGCCGGAAATGAAATTGATAATCACATTCTTTTATTTTTTATTTTTGAAAAAATATCATATTTTTTATTCGAAGAATGCTTTTGTATTCTTGTCAATATTTAATTTGATCAGGAGACAGAGAATATAATTAATTAATTAAATAAATAAAAAGATCTTTATTAACCTAAAGTTGTGATTTAAAGTTAAGAGATCTAACACTTAAAACTTATTAATTAAATTAAAGGTGGATGATATATGTCAATTAGAAATTGACTGAACTCAATGATGAACTGAACTTTCAGGTCGATAGGAGATTTGGTTCCTTCTTTAAAACCGGACCTAGTGGACCATAAACCCATGGTTTATTATTGGTTCATTATGCATAATTAATGGCATAGTTTTCTTATTTGAGCAACATAATGCAAACAAATTCAAAAAATAAGTGCATTAAATTTGTCAATAAAATCAAATTTAGATTTTCTTTTTACATGCATTTTAAGGACACAAATAACGAAGTATTGTGTTAATTTATATTTTATTTCCTTCATTTGTAAAATTTGCACCTAAAAAAATTATAAAACGAAAAAAAAAAATCTAAATTTGATCAATGAACGTGGGACCTATTCTATTCTTCAAAAAGAAACCTTCAGATATTATCTAATTCATCAATTCGGATTCACAAAACCTGAATCAAAATCCAGCCCAAAATAGACAATTTCACAGGTTCCTTATCTTATGAGATGCCCAATAAACAATTAAGGCCAAGAAAGGGAATAAATATATATATCTTTCTTAAAAACCGTCTTTGAGTGAAAAAGAAAATAAACATTTAATAAAAACATCAGCATTCTTTGAACCTATCTATCATTTACACGTTAACAAAAGATTAGCCTTAATTATGGATTGTTTTGTCATAAATAAGTTATTAAAGTACAACTTCTTAAGACTAAGTGATTCTAAAATCTTTAGTATTGATTTTAAATGACGAATCTAAACTATTGAAATTAATCTACCTTATGAGTTATGCGTTGATATTTTTTTTATGCTAAATGATGTGTTTATATACAAATATTATTAATTTGAAATTAATTTCGTGCAAAGTAAAGCGGTCAAACTGAAAAATGAACGCATAAACTTTTAAATTTCTTTTTTAACTGCTTGTTTTATACTAAATTAATTCAAAAGTTTATAAATTTTACATATAAATGCACCAAGGAAAATGATTTCAGCGGTTTAGAATTGTCTTTTAGAGTCCGAAAAAAATTAGAGTGGTGAGCTTAGGAAGTAAACAATAGTTCAGTTCTACTCAGGTTTGAGTTATTGTCATTATTTGGGGTATTTAAGAACACCAAAAGTTGAGAAACATGAAATTAAGCTAAAACAATACATATATAAGTGTTAATAACGGTGTTTCTAAAATAATCTTGAGAAATTAACAGAATTAAATCCTACGAATGGGTTTGTTACATTAAAAAAAAAAAACGAAAACATAATTAATGCGATGAATAAATGGAGAAGGAAGAAACTCTTTTAAGTGATGACTCTTTAATTTTTTAAGTTTTCCAGATTTTTGGTAACTCAAATATGCCAGAACTTCTATAAATAACCACATACCAAGAGGCTAAACATAAAAAGCAAAAGAAAAACCAAGAAAAATTGAAAATGGAAATCAAAGTTGTTGCTCTTTGCATCCTTGTGACATTTGCTCTCCTCGGGTATTTTTCACCTTTCTAAAATTTATTTCACCATTAAATTACTTCATAAAATCATAATTCATGTGGCACTTGAGTCATGAATATTTGTACCACATACATGTACCGTATGATCCGTATACATGTATTTTCTTTGAAGTATATAAATTTTACAGGAAAAGGAATTATATATGCCTCATAACAATAGTGTATTAATTAGCTCTAACATATATATGAAGGGTTTTGAATTAATGCAGGGATAGAAGCGTGCGAGTATCACATGTTCATGAACGGGTGGTACAAAACCTTAGTTTGAGTGAACTCCATATGCAAATGGTGGTGCAAGCTGCATAAACAGTACAAGTGGGGTACATGCCTCGGTGGGATCGGGTTTCTTGAACGGCAAGATTGCTGGTGCATGGACAAAAGGTGCAGATCCGGTCCACGTGCGAACAGTCCTCCAAAACAAGTTCAAAAATTAAGAACACTACAACTTGGTGCTTGATGCTAAGATTAAATGCTACTTGCTGTTTTTGGAAGAAGTTATAAAAAATTTAACTGTTCTGTATACTGTACGTGCCAGTATGTGACCCTGAATTTTCTCTGATATGAAATAAGATATTTACATCAAAAATATTTACGGTATCTATGTTTCTTGTTAATCTAGGAAACTTTTAACTTTTCTATATGTTGCAACTGATCACAGTTATGCGAAAGAGCCTGCCATAATCAAACAGTTCACGGATAAACCTCAATATTTATATATATGTAGAATTAATGGTATTGTGGTTGTGGATGGTTGCACAATCGAATTTTTTACTAGGCTTTTCTGAGCAACTTTGGAATTCAATAATAAATAATTAAAATTTACTAGACTTCATACAACAACATGCTCCAGAGGAAAATGGAGAAAGGTGAGGGTCAAGTCCTCAAATTTCATTAATGGTGACCCAAATTGTGTCACGATTACAAGATTGAAACAAAAATAAAATTGAAAGTAGCTAAATAAGAAAATGAAAAGATAGAAAGAAAAATGACAAATTGTAACAGAGAAGAAAAATAAAAAAATCAAACTACCCTAAATGATCAAAGCTGGTAAAAGCATCACTTGAGAGTTCTTTTTTTTCTGGTAAAAGAACTGGTAAAAGTTTTTTTTTTCTGGTAAAACTGGTTATGATTTTTATAGTTCTGCTAATTGCTCTTGCTAATCGGATTGCACTTGAATTGGTGCATCAGGTTTGATATTGATTTGTCATTGACCAGTGTTTCTCACTTGGGCCACTGTTGCCTCTTTGTACACTGCATATGAGTATAAAGCTGAATATCTTGTACATCTGTCAAGAATTGAACATTTATTCCTTGACCCACTTGGAATCTGACCAATATGGAGAAGAATGGCTGTAGTTTTTTCATATTGTTCCACATTTGCGTGAATTCACATCCCACAGGTTACAATTTAAACAGATGGTCCAGGATCGTTCTTTTAACTTAGCACAAATAATACTAACCGCCTGTGTTATCCCAAATAGGCACCGGCTGAGAGTAAATCTAGGCCGTCCGTTTCAATTTGCTAGAGTCAGGTATTCTCAGCATAACATTATTTGTAGCCAAAACAAACTGCTACAGTTTGGTACATCAGATGAAGACCAATCGGAAAGAAATTTAAAGGTTTAATTGCTGAAAAGAACATTCAGTATGATATTTGGATTAGTTTTTACCGTAAGATAATAAATGAGGGCAAAAGTTATATTTGTATAACTGATTAATTTAATAGCTTGTTTAAGTTCTGTGAAACTCGAACGCTAAATCTATCAAACTACAAAAGTAAAATGAATTATCAGTAGAACAATTTCAATTATCAGTAAAAAATCAGAACCAATACATGCCAACTTGAACACAAGCAACTTTCATAACTTCCATTTCTAGCTAAAATTAAGGCTCAACTGAATCTCAATTATAAATTATAAACTTAAAGAAAAAAAAAATTGATATTTTAAGAATTGTAGGATCCAACACCAGAGGTGGGACCCTTCCAGAAATTCTCAGAGGCACACAGACAAGCTGCGGCCAATGAGGGGGTTTGGAAATAGTTTTCAACCAGCAATTGACGCGCTTCGGTATTACCTCACTAGCTGCGTCATTGCCCCAAGCGCAAAGATACCTTCTACCTATGATGTGCTTCTTTATTTATAGCTCAGAGGTCCTATCGTTTCTCTTTACATCGACCTGGTGGGACTATATTTCCGCTGCACTTATACGAACCGGTTAGAAAACTCATCCGGGCTTTTATAGGCCTATGCCTCGTATTTAGTTGTTAGTGGCCTAAAGCCCAAGCCCAGCGGGTCAAATTTCCTTCATTTGATAATGGAGGCTTCGTTTTAAAAGTCTAAAACAAACAAAAACACAACGGGGTGATCGGATACGGATCGGATAGTGCTAACTGCTAAGATCATATTCGTATTTTTATTTTTTTTTTTATACGAATAGATACAGATATGAATGTGACTACGAATACAAATTGGAATTGAATAATTAAACGGATACAGATTAAATATCTGTAGATATATACATAACTTTTTTATATTATATATTAAACTATATATATGTACTATTCAGATTATTATATACAGATAATTAAAATTTCAAATTATAACCATATTTGCATCTGCACGAATATTTAAATATCGAATCGATCCAAATTCTTACGAATAATCTGACCCGGTTGCACCCCTAACACAACTACACAAGGACTACTACAAATTCCGCGAATAGAAAGTCAATTTGATGATGCAAATTCTAAAATTACGAAAATAGGTTCGGCCTAAAAGTAAATGTATTTATTTTAGCATTAATAGTTTATTCATAATTATAATGGTTCCAATCTCGAACCCTCTCCTTTTGTTTCTCGTAAATAAACTACTCGCTGAATTATACAAGGCTAATATTAAAACTTCATAAACTGCACCGCGGACACAACACACCGAGTGCAATCTCTTCCATCTGGCGAAACAAAACTAGTCCTCTACGACTTGACTATCTCTTTTTCTCTCTCCTTCAAATCCAACAATGGCGGCCCCAGCGACGCCTGAGGCCTTCTCGCTCACATACTCGATGTTCTCTCTCCTACTGATTCTCTTCGCTTGTGTTGAGCTCGGCGACGCTGCATCCGCCGTACACGTGTACCGCTTGATCCAGTACGATCTGGCAGGGGTACCTCTCGGTTCCCGCATCTCCGGCCTCAACCACCATGCCGTCTCGTTCCCGCTCGACCCCGATGCGGATCTGTCTCGCTCCGCCTTGGTCGTCCCCTTGCTCGACCTTGATCTTTCATTTCTCAGAGGTACCATAATTGAGAAATCCATTTTGATTCAACTAGTAATGTTGTTCAGGTTTATTGAGAGTGAAATAAGAAATTGTTTTAGAAGGGCTTTTAAATCAGGTAAACTACTAAATCGACAGTTACAGTCCTACTCTGGTTCTGGCATGGCTCACTTGGTATAGAACTTTGGATAACTCCTGCCTGACCTGCCTTTGTAACTTCTTAGTTTCTGTAGGTGAAATCGGAATTGTCTGGTCCCTTAATTTGCACCAACTGGTGAGGATCCCAATTGGCCTTTATTGTAACCCTTTCCTAGCTTCTTATAGTAAAAGGAGTGCTGTGCCACATTATTCTGGTTTCTATACCTCGACCTTTATTACATTTGTTGATTCGCATTTGTTGTTTTTTGGACAGAGAATAATTGCCAATTAAGTATTTAATGAACATAGAGTTCCACAATTACATCCCAATTAAGAATATTACAGGCATCGGATCTGCGTCAGACAGCAGTACCATGTACTGCACATGAATCGAATTTGACTGATATTGTATAGTCCAGTGTCAACTAGTCCACTTTTCTAAAGTACTCTTTCCTCTATGCAAAAAAAGGTAACATTGGTTTAATTTTATTGTCCTTGTATCAGATTACATATCTAATAAGAAGCCATTGGGTGGTTTGGTGATTCTCCTTCCTCAGAAGCTCAGTTCCAAATTTGGTGAGTTTGGGAAAAATGTGGATCTCAGCCGAGTTAAAAGTGTGTTGCACGAGTTGGAAGATCTGCTTGTTCATTCCGAATTACCAGTAAGCCCCCCCCCCCCCCCCCCTCTCTCTCTCTCTCTCTCTCTCTCTCTCTCTCCCCTGTGCGACTAGGTGACAAGTTGTGCAGATTTTTATTTAATGGTATTAAGTCAAAACTTCAGATTTTTAGATTGAACATCAAAAAGCGTCATGAAAAGGATAGGAAGTAAATTTTCTTTGTATAAAGGTTTTAATGTACGTTTTAATGTACCAATGTTTTTTTTTTTTTTTTGGGGAGGTACAGTTCCGTATCTCTTCTTATGAAACCTCTAAACACTACTAAGCCTAAAATATATATGAATTACCATCAGATGAGTGGCAAAGGGTGGATATATGAGAGGGTCGAGAAGTATAGTCTATCTTCTATATTTGTGATCGAAGGAATTTACAGTTTTGTATGGTTATACCAAATAATTGTCCCTCATGGTAATTTTTCTAATTATTCTGCTATTATGTGCTGTGCAGTATCCGGTGTATTTTGCATATGAGAGTAGCACATTTGACAGCTTGTTAGGTGATATTCGTGGAAACAACTATTCGACCCAATCTGCAACTTCCACAAATGGAGGGTGAATTGTTACTTTCTTTTCTAAACATAATATCCAATATTTTCTCACATTTGGAAAAAAATAAAAAATTCTACGATTGAGCCGTACTTTTTGATTCAAACTAACTATTAATTAAACAGGCTTTATATATACCCTCAAATAGATATAAGTTGCATTGAATTTGCTTGCTTGTGGATAATATCTCATGTTTTATTCAAATACCATATAACAAGTACTGGGTTTTGGTTGAAAATAGGTAAAGACTGGGCGATCCTTACAAATGTTGCAATTTTTTTACTTAGCTTAGTAGCTTATGACTCTGTTTTTATTCAATCTAAGCATGGCAAAAATCCAAATTAAACTTCTGAACTTTATGGGACTGGGATCTTGCAGTGTAATTGTTAGGGACCCCAGCGTCCTTTGTAGAATTTGAAATACTGCTACACGGTGTTCAGATGTCTAATACTGATTTTTGCCGTGCTAAATAAAAAAGGAATATTACGGAACTCTGCCATTACTTTTTAATTAAGGTTCTCTTTTGTTTCTTTCTTGCAATTTTTTTCAATTATTAATTTGTACTGTTTTATCGTACTTCTCCTCCTAGTTACAAGTTGGTGATATCTGCACCTGAGGCTAAGAAGCTATCTCCTCCAACCATTTCAAATTTTCAGGTACAATAAAAAGATATAAATTATATCTAATCTAACTTAAAAAATAATTTTAGTTAAACTAAAACAATATTACTTCCTTACAGGGATGGCTTCCAGGGAGAAAAGATGGAGATTCAGATCAGCTCCCTACTATTGCTATTGTTGCAAGCTATGACACTTTTGGCGCTGCACCTGTATGAATTTTCTCAGTGCATTTTTTTAATTATACCTTTAATAAATCAATGTATACTGTAAAAGATAAATATTTTACTTTACCATCGGAATGGTGTAACTTCTCAAATTTATTTTTAGTCAGAAAAAGGATATGCGACGGAAACTGGACCCGAAATTGCAAAATTAAAACCTATTCCTTAGAAGAGAAAACGAGAAATAACATTTGTCTTTAAAAAGATGGGACTTGATAGTTGATACAGAAAATTGATTATCTTGATGTTAATTTGTTTCCATTCTTTTATTTTGGTAATATTATAGTCTCTGTCAGTGGGAAGTGATAGCAATGGAAGTGGCGTTGCGGCTCTTCTAGAAATTGCACGCCTTTTCTCGCGCCTCTACTCAAACCCTAAAACTAGGGGGAAGTACAACCTCCTCTTTGGTTTAACCTCTGGTGGTCCCTACAACTATAATGGTACTCAAAAGGTACTTCATCCAGAATTGAGTTCCATATCTTTTGCACTTTATTTTTTATTTATATCCACCATATAATGTATCATATTACCAACTAAACCCCATTTTTTTGCAGTACCTTACCAGACTACCTAGCTGGTACAGCAGCAATCCAAAAGTCTTTTGTTTTTCTTGTGAATGAAATTATTGCTTTCTGCTAGATATAATACTTTTGTTTTGATTGATATACCACCAGCCAAAAAAATGATAATATTGAAGGGGTTCTTGGCATGTTTTATGTTTTAAATTATTAGTAAATTATGTGACCTAATTAATTTTTCAGTGGCTCAGAAGCTTCGATCAGCGTGTAAGAGAGGGCATAGACTATGCAATTTGCCTAAATAGTGTCGGAACATGGGAGAATGACCTTTGGATGCACGTTTCAAAACCCCCAGAAAATGTGTACATCAAGGAAATTCATGAAGTATGTCTTCTTTTTCTATGACCCTGCTTATTTAAATTTTCTATCTTGATCCTGAATATTGTAACGGCAGCTATTGTGCCTTAGCAAAATTTCAGAATCTCATGCATGCACCTATGTATCCTGTAAACATAATGTATATAAGAATGCATTGAGTGTGAATGTATATCCTAGAATGCGTGAAGCACCATAGCAAAATTTCAGAATCTCATGCATAACAGGCTGTATCCCTCTTAAATGCACTCCTATTCTCAGGATAACCTTAACTGTCGCTCCTTTAACTTCATCTCTATGTCAATCAGGAATAAAGTTGTTTAATATGGGTCTCTCTGAAGACATTATAGAGTGCTGTAGGTAATATGGTTCTATAAAAAATTTGATGCTTTATATGGGCAGACATGAAATTGTTGTTTCCCCCTCTGTTTATTAATTTGTGCAAATGTTCAGGGGTATTAATTTTTCCAGGGTTTGTGCTTAAGACTCTTTGGGTACACTTTGGTGACCTTATGTAAAATTTGCTTATTATTCTTCTACATGAATTTCGATGAAAAAATCATTTATAAATCTCTAATGGTCCTTTTTGGCAGAGTTTTTCGGAGGTTGCTAAAGATGTGGGCTTCTCAATTAATGTCAAGCACAAGAAGATTAATATTTCGAATCCCCGGGTTTGTACCCAGCCTGATCTTTTTTTGTTTTATTAACCAGTATCAAAGAGCATTTATATTTATGTCATGTGCATTATAAAAGATGTGAGTTTTCCTAAAATGAAAACAACAAAATACATGTATATGCTTAATGCATGTACTTTCTCCTCTGAAAAGTTATTTGTTAATTTTTGTTTTTAACTTTGTCTATGAACAGGTAGCTTGGGAACATGAACAGTTTTCTAGGTTTAGGGTTACAGCCTTGACACTTTCTGGGCTTTCAGCAGCACCAGAGTTTTTGCAAAGCACAGGCAACTTACATGATACTAGGTAGGGAACTGTGAAGACACCATTTTTTTTTGTAATGGATACATTACAGTTTTGCTCTGGAAGGGGTTAATTTAAAACTCAGAAGTAGTTGCGGATAGTTTCTGTTTTGACTTGGTATTTTTTTTCAATAAAATATAGGAAATCAGTGGATGAGAAGGTGGTTGCCAGAACTGTCAAATTGGTTGCTGAGAGCCTTGCGGTACGATTAATAGTTTGTGTTTCAATTTTTCCATTTTATTTTTACATTATAATAGCTAGTAAAGTACTAAAAAAAGGATGTTGCTTTGTTCTTAAAGTAAAGAAACAACAGCCAATTACAATTTAATTTTTTTCCCATTTGTTAACAGTCAATTTTATTGTACATATGACATACTTTTTTCTCTAACTATGAATTAGCAAAATATCTTTACTCTTTTTCTACTCTTTTTTTTCAGAGACAAATTTACGGACATAAAGGAAAGAACATAGATATATTTGCAGATAGCAGCAGCTTGGCAGTGAACTCTCATCATATCAGATCATTGTTGGGTCTCTTATCGCGAACTCCTCGAGTGGCACCTTTTCTCTCCAAAAATGACCCTTTCTTAGCCGCTCTTAAGAAGGTTTTTTTATTTTATATCTCCTTAAAAATATTATGCTAGTAGTTAAATCATAGAGTAATAATACATATTGAATACTGACCATGATCTTTAGTTCTGAACCTAATACCCCAAATGAATGAAGTACAAATCAAGCAAAAGGGAAAAGATCTTTAGTTCGGTAAATGTGCATCTAACTTTAATGGATATGCAATAGTACCTGGCATTTTTTTGGCTTATATTGCAAATAAATCCAAGATCTGGAATCTAGGTTCAGTGAAGCAAAAATGACCAAGTTGCTTTTGAGTTTTTAGTAAATAGTAATTAAATCAACCAAGTCTTTTTGTATTAACAAGCTTATATCCTGAAATCATAAGAGGTATTCTTTCTTTTTTCTTTTTTTTTTCTTTTCTTTTTCTTTTTTTTTATATTTTTTTTATGAAGAGAGAGAACAAAAATTACATGTGCAAGGGCTGATTTTGTCAATATCTGACAGGATTTTTAGTAAAATTAACTCAACCAATCTCTTACAACTAGTAGAAATAATATCAATTATGTATCTACTTTATTTTTGAGTAAAATCTACTTGAATTGATTCTTACAATTTCAGCCTAGGGAAAGAATCTTACGTAAAGTAAGTGGCAACTTTGTTAAAATATGAACATTGAAGATATTTAAAACGTTCAAGGTGTTGTGCAAATAATATAAAATATGACTGGCACGATGGCCATAGTGTTTGGCCTAATTTCTATTTTCTTTGTTAAAATATGAACATTGATTTTGATAAATAAAATTTGTTAACTCTGTGCCTCAGGAACTATCTGACCACACAGTAGAGGTTCACGTGCAAAATGAGCTCCTTGATGGGGCTTTCACCTTCTATGATTCCACAGAGGCCACACTAAATATATACCAGGTAATATTTTTTTTATTTTGAAATAAAACGTACTCTTAACGGTCTAATTATTTGGTTTTTTAAGTAATTATTATTATTAGTTGGTTTACAAAATAATATGCCTTATTTTGGTTGTAGGTGGCGGGTGTTACATTCGACTTTTTATTCCTGATGGTATTGGGATCTTATTTGATAGTGCTCTTTAGTTTCCTCGTTATCACCACAAGGGTAACTCTCTCTCTCTCTCTCTCTCTCTCAATCTCTTGAGGTAACATGATTAAAAAAAATGCATGGAACATATATAACGAAGATTCAAGAGAATAGTTCTACATTTGTGCAGGAATGATCTCAAACTATCAAATCTCTATATATTTGATAGAATTCTAGTAACAAACCTATACATTTGAACAATTGAGAATAATGTGAAGGGCCAATACAATAGATTGAATTAATATAATATCCATACAGCCCTTGCTTTATTGTGTTCAATAAATACCCAAACTACCCTTCCTTTTCCTCTAAATGGATATTAGACAAAAGTGTTGTTTGGGGCCTTTTGTAAAAATTTACTTTAGTTAAAATTATAAAAACAGATGACCAGTTGAATTTCCTTTTAAGTTTTTAGTGACCTCAAATTTATGCAAATAGCCTTAAGTTATTCTCAGACATGATTTATATCTTTTTTTTTAATAGGGGCTTGATGATCTAATTAACATATTCCGGCGGCCTACTGTGCGAAAATCAAAGTCAGTATAGACCCCGTGCGATGTAATAATAAATATTTATTCCGCCAATGTGTACTTCTGGACTTAGATTAGAAACCAAGCGACTCTATCAGGCAACGCATCCATATTTTACGCGCTCTTTGCTTAGAAATTTTCGAGTCAATTTTGTTTAGATCTGAATGTTTAATTTGTAACATTGTTTTATCTTTTGTATGCTGTCTTTTTTTCACCCTCTTGTTCAAATTTGTTTTATAAATATTTATCTCGAAAACAAGGCGACTCATTTTGTGGTGTATGCTCATATACAGTACAGTAGATGATTACAACTCAAAATATTTTTAAATGAGGTGAAAAATTCACTTGGTCTACTGCCAACTCAGAATAGATACCTTGAGCTGGTAGAATGAGATTCGTGTTGTTTATTTTAATCTGACACGAATCTCAAAGGCCCTGTTCAACTAAGATATGCTAAAATAAAATTCGCTTGGTTGGCCTGAGGCCTGAGGGGATACTTTCTCTAAAAATTTTATTTTAATATTTTTTTCTTATATCTCCACAAAAATAAACAAAAATATATTTGTGATATAATTTCGAAGGTCTATTTCAAATAAATTTAGGGAATGTAGTATTCATTAGAACGCAAATGACATTAATTAAGTGTCAATAAATCACTAACAAACAGACTTTAGTATCCTTATAAAAAAAAAAAAAAAGGTGTTATTTGGGACTGTCTTTGAGATTGCAGTTGTAAAAACTGTTCTGTTTCGGTCGTCTAATGAGAACTCATTAGATGGCAAGTGTTCAACGAGGTTTTTTTCTCGTAAAAATCATTACATGTGTAATTGGATAGTTGGATAGATGTATTTGCTGCAGAGATGGAATAGTTCCTTTGGATTTGTTGATCATGTTCAAAATTATAACTGATATAGCCAATGATTTGTTATGTTATAAAAAATAAACGATCACCGAATTTCATCGAGATGGGATAGTCCCTCTCAATTTTCTTATTCCTCCCTTATTATTGTTAGTAATGGCAAAACACAATTTACATTGCATTAACTATGGTTTTATTTTATTCTAGTTTTACCATTTAAATGTTAATTGGTTTTATTGTCCTGAAAATAAAACATGGGAGTTCTTATTTCCAGCGAGAAAATCACCATGCTTTATCCCTCTATCATGTACTAGGACAATTTAGAATTGAATGATATGACAAAAGAGCATGAATGATACAAGATCTGTCGTGGAAAATTTATATGAGAATAATTAATGAATGATAACGAAATGAGATATTATTGTAGAGTTATAGTAGAAATATTGTAAAATTATTGTAGAGCTCTTACCATGTATATTTTTACTAATGCGAACCTATATGTACATATTAAATAAAATTCTATAAGTAAAAAAGTTATTGTTAACTACATTTTAATGTAGATCGTTTGTAAATTCAATTAGAGTCATAACCATATTGTTGTAGGTGTATATTTATTATTGTAAGAAAAAAATATTAATTAAATATTAATCAACTGCATTAGAATATAGGTGCTTTATGAAATTAACTTTAAACAAAGTTTTGCATGTGTAAAGTGAGCAAAGAGATCAAGAAGTATTGCATGAGTGATATGACTGTAGAGAAATGTTTTGCATGATTAGTCATTTTCTAGCCGAGCGGGAGAAAAGGGAGAGGAAAAAGAAAATTCTAGCCGCCGTCCACATTCAATTTCTCTCCGTCTTGTTTCGTTCTCCTTTTCAGTCCATCTCTTCTTCTTCTTTGCCTCCGCTCTATCACCTCCGTCAGCAATCCATCTTTCGTCCTCCTCGCTCCACTGCATCGGCCAACAAGTCACTCCCTCCTCGTTGTCCTTTATATTTTTCGGGAGAAGTGAGAGTCGGCGACGATAGCTCTAGTCGCTAGCTTTCTCGTCCTCTTCAACCTTCGTCGGGAGTTTGAAAGAGAGTCGGCGATAATAGCCTTAGTCGCCATTTTTCCCGTCTCTCAGCGCCTTCAACCCTCCCACCAACACCTCCGTTACACAAAACCCTTAATAGAGAAGGGGAGGCCGAGGCTGCATCGGTCTCTTCCACTAGCAAACCTAGCAAAAAAAAAAAAGATGATGCCCCCTTTTCTCTGGTCACTGGCCAGTCGATGCTAAAAGTCGTCGATGTCTACTACCGATAGAGAAGGTTTATTTTATTTTGTTATTTTAGTTGTTAGATGTTGAGATTTGAATATTAATGTTCGGATGTTAATGTTGATGGAGTTCAATGTAGATGATGTTCTGAATGTAGAACGATCGAATGTAATTTATGCTTAATTAATAAAAATTATACTTGACAGTCACTGCCAAGGTTTTAAAAAAAAATTATTAATCATTTTTATTTGTAAGTATCATGCGATTACATGAACGATAATAGTTCTCATTTGCTACATATGAAATTGAGAGAGAATCGATCACTTGACAATTTCAACAATCTTAAAAAATTAAAAACTTAAATTTGAAATCTAACATTGTAAACATGAACCATATTATCTTTATGGAAGTATCTAGCTATCTCTCGTAACAATTTCTTATTTATCTCCCAGTCATTAACTATTTCAATAACTACTAAAAAAACAAAGAGAAAAAAAAAAAAAAAAAGTGATCGAGTCAAATATTTTGTCCAGGGGTGGACCGAAAATTTGGCGAATTCGCTTCCTCTGAAATATCTCAAATTTTGCTTGACTTTTTCGAAAATCTCAACCGTTGCAAGACGTTCCACGCGAATCTCAAATAATACTACCCCCACGTCACCCGAATAGGCACCGGACACGTCGGTCACGCAAAATATGAGATATCTCAGAGGATACGCACTCAAATTTGGCTTGGTCTCCTCTTTTTTCGGATTTCCTATGACATATGTTCTGTGAAAACAAAATGAAAGTGACCGTGCACGAAGATTTTGATCCGGTGCTTGTTAAATTTGTAAGAAAAAGAAAACATTCAACCTTTTTTATTAAATATAATTATTATTTGTTAAAAAATTCTTATAAGTCATGTTTGATTGTGGAGTAAAGTTAATCTAGATTAAATTTATTACTTTGAACTAAGATAGATTAAAATAATTATGTTTGGTTAGAGTTTAGTTGAAATTTGGTGGAGTAAGCTCATAAAGAAAAAGAAAATTATAACATATTATTACTCTAACTGTAGGATCCACAGGTGGAGTGAGTTACTTCACCTAATAGAGAGGTAGGATAACTTAATTCAGATTAACTCAAATGTTACTCCATCTTACTCTTTTAAATTTACTCCTTGTTTGACTCCTTAAAGATAAAGTAGAGAGTTTAGTCCACCACTTACTTCACAATCAAACATGATCATAATGCTCCACTACAAGTCTATAAATGCTTCTTTTTTCTTTTCTTTTTTTCTAAAAAAGCAGGAATGAATAATAGCAGAGGCAGACTGAGAAACTGTAGGTGAGCGAAGCATTTTCAGTGATACTTCATTATTTTTGTTGTTGACACATTTAATTGGCAACAACTCACGCATGGCCAATTTAAGGCAACCATAATGCAATGTCAGAAACAATGCTCCTTAATTTATTAATTTAACTATATATCACTCATAATATCACACGTTCACACTCTCTAGTACACAAAATGACTAATGATTCCTGTTTCAAGACTTCTCTCAAAGATAACTATAATATATTTGGCAAATTAAAATAGTACTATTCAGAAGAATAATTTGAAAAAGAAAAATATGATTTAGTGAATCAGTCTTTCGTTAACTGATAAAGATAATATTCTTTGTATATGAGATTGCGTGTTTAAAAATTCAGATGAAAATTCTTACAATTTGAAATCCTTCATCTCTCTTTGAAAAAAGTTATTCAAAACAATATATTGGAGTTGTTTGAAAGTGATGCTATAGTAATATGCATATTGCGTGCGGATGGAATTGTGTTATGGCTTATATTTTATTCAATATTCAAACAGTCGATATGAACAATTAAACATCATCTTCATATATATAAAAAAGTACTTGGAGACCAAACTTTTCATGTTTTAGATTTTTTTTACTATATTTAAGATAGATAAAAAAAATACTATTTTTTTAGATCAAGTGATTTTCTATCTATTTAAAAAAATTAATAAAAAGCTTTATAAAAAAGAAAGCCTCAGGTGTATCTTCTTATAGAAATCATATTTAGTGATTCAGGTCAAGTGTTTTAACTTTTAAACTGAAGAAATAAATTCATAATACACATTGCTAAGTACGAGTTCAGATCTTCTAAAGTAATACAATTTTTTAGTTTAAATCCAAACTGTTAGATTCGAATCAGACATTAAATAGGCCCCGTGCGCTCCACCTCAAACCGAATTGCCCCGGATTTGAATCGGACAATCCGGATCTAATCTCAAAAATTGAGTTACTTTAGGGGATCCGAACCCGATAAGCACCACAGCCTCACTCTTGTTTAATAACTTAACTGTTGCCTGTTGGAATAGTGGTGAATGTGAACACGACTATATTTGCTTTTCTCTCTCTCTCCTACGATTTTTTTACTTTCCTTTTAAAGGATGAAATATTTGACTATTTCAGTATATTTTTCCCCTCAAATCATATTTGGTAAGGTTTGTTGACAAAAGCATACTCTTTGGTCTCTCAACCGACAACCATGCATACTATCATTATTGGATTTGCTGTGTATGTCTCTCATTGTATTTATTTTTCTAAAAAAAGTTAAAGTTTGCATTATAAACGGTGTACCTTATTTATTTGCTTGTTGGCTATCAATGATTAAATTGATACTCTAAAATTATCAAGAATGTTTTCAATCATTGAATCAACTGTTTCAATTATAATCAAATTTCATTATATGCTGGAAATTCTTTTGATTTTACTCATGATGTTTGTCAATATGTATACTTAATCTAGTATACAAAATTAATTTATTTATTATGCAGAATCGCAAACTTAGTGAAGTGAAATTGAGCTATATTTATCTTACAGAGATATATGCAGGTTCAACTCTAAAAAGAATCATATAAAAGATGTACATTGGATGTACATGACCCTTCAATTAAAAAAAATGTTATTATGTGATCATTAATTGAAGTTTCTATTTTTATATTTTTTTTATGTTACATTCTATTTGTTTATTATATTTTAAAAAAAAAATTTAGATAGATATAAAAGTATTGTTTTTAGATAGATCCAGAAACTTTTGAAAATAATGATCTTGTACATATATTAAAAATATTAATAAAAGTTTCAAAAAATATAAAATTTGGTCTCCAAATATATCTTAATATAGATATTATGTTGAGTGGTTTAGATCAACTATCCAAATTTTGAAAAAAAGTGTGTGACATAAGGATGTGACCATCATTATACATATCTTTTTAATCATTTTTTTAATTCCTCAATCCTTTTTTTGTTTGAATAAAAGTTAGAGGTCAAGCAACTCAACTATTTAATATCCACAAAGAATTTTTCTATTCGGATTTTAAAATTGCGACCTCTCACATAAAGAACATTGCCTTTGCCATTAGACCATTTTAATTTGAAGTACTTATTTTACAATTTAAAAACCGACAAAAAATATTTTTAATCAAAATGAGGTCCATAGAAGAGGGATATTGGTTTTAAGCCGAAGCTCACTAAATCCAAGAATCTATCATTATGTGACAATTCAACTTTTAAATTTTTATGTTTTTTTAATGGAATGAATTCAGGGAAAGAGCTTCATAGGGACAAAAGGAGACTATAGTCTCTTAAGGTTTTGAGATCTAATTATATTTTCATAACATCCTGTTTGGATGGAGAGTAGAGGAAGGAAGGGGAATATATGAGTGTTGGGAAGTGATGAAGATTGAAGAGAAACAGTAGTGACTTTGCAGTGGTACACATCATGAGAGGCCAAAACGAATTGGCAGACTCCCTTGCAAAGAGAGGAAGAATGATGGGGCATGAATAGAGGATCCGAATCGGCTGAAATTCAAAGTCGGTACTGTTCACTCTGAAATTTCTATAATCCGAATCCAGCTGTCAAACTGTTTCGAGAGACGTGTAAGAAAAAACCAGCTGTTTCGAGATGCGTTCTTAAAAAAATTCGATGATTGAATTTCGGATTGCAGGAATTTCAGAATGAACAGTACTCGATCTCGGAATTTCAACTGATTTATTTCCATGAATACATGGGGTACACATTTCCTATGTTTGGAGAATAGAGCTAGTTTTAACCAGTTTTTATCAACTAGGCTAGATCAGTTTTGTAAGCAAGATAGAGGAATGTAACTCTGGCCTACGGGCATCTTTAATGTCAAAAAAATTAAAATTAAAAAAAAAGGAAGGGGAGGTGAAAAATATAAAGAAATTGAATGGAATAGAAAGAAAGATTAATATATTTAACCTCTTTATGTTTAGATAATTAATAAGAAAAAAATAAATTTAACTTTTCTTTCCGTCTTATTTCTTGTTCGGTTGATTAAAATTTAGAAGGTTAATGAGAAATGTGATGACTGTTGTAGGTTTGTAATAAAACAATTGTATGAGAATTATATTGATAAGATATCAAGTTTGACATTTGCGATATTTTTTTTAAAAATATTTGTAACAAATTTTTTTTCTATATGTTACACTTCAAATTGGGAGAGAAACCAATTATGTTAATTACAATGATACAAGGTTAAATATTTTTTCTTCTGTACTCTTCACCTCCGATATAATTTTATCAACCAAATACAATTAGACGTAATTTTTTCTTTTCTTTCCATTCCCTCCCTTCCTCTACTCTCCATCCAATTTGAGATTAATTTTGCAATCAAATGAATCGACTGGACATCATTGTCCAGACCAAATTTAATAGTGACTGTATTAAGATAGTAAACTAGGGTATGTGAAAACATTATATTGGAGATCATGCATGAAAATTGCAATTGTGTCAGATTTGCAAGGCCTCCTTGTTGGCCTCTCTCTTCGCATGGAAACATTTGTAACATGCATCTGAACCGCGACAGGATGTGCCAGATCTATCTGGTTCAAAAAATAAAATTCGGCTCCGCTGGAAGTAATTTTATTCCGTAAGGTATTTGAGAAGATATTCATTTCATGAAAAGAGGGAGGAGGATGGGAAAAAGGGTTGAATCACTGTTGTAAAAACCAGTTTAACGGAGGACTAAATAGTCGTTTAATCATTAACAATGGTTAAATCGTTATGAATATATTTAATAGATGTCTGTTTGCAGATGAAAACAATTAATCGGCCATTTTACTATTTAATCATTTGTTTATTTCCATTTATTTCAGTGAATATTTACATTGATTTTTTTTTATGTAATAGTGTGTGATAATAAATTTTATAAATTATGTATTGTAGTTTTATTTGTACTTGGATATACATTCAATATTTTTTATATATAATTTTTCTTCTTACTTTAAAATTAATTAACTCTTCTGTCATTTATATACCATATATTTTTCTTACTTACTGATGTTAATTAGTACGACATGTTCATTTATAAAACTAAGTTGTTATCAAAAACTAAATTTAGTGATTTTATATTGATATATTTTATTTCTTTCAAATAATATATTATTAGTATTTAAAAAAGCTTAATTATTGAATTTATTTTTTTATTAAATAAATGTGTTACTTACACATATAAAGTTTTTATGCATTAAGAAAAAATAAGTATAGTGTCATGTTATAATAATAGAACTAAATAAAATTAAGTTTATTTAATAAGTTTAATGAGTTAAATATTTTTTTAATAAATTACGATATATATACATAAATTTAATAAAAATGTTAAATTGTCTGTATAATTCTGATTAATTGACCGTATACCAATTAATCACTTGACAGTACTCCGTCCGTCCGACGACCGTATACCGTTATTTACAACACTGGGTTGAATAATTTGAAGGCTTTGAAATGTCCTTGGAAATTTATGAAAGAAAAAATGCAAGGGATGTAGTAGAGACTGTTTCGTCCTTTTGACGAATTAACACAAATTTTGAATTTCAATTAGATGCGGATCAATTTAGTCTAGATTTAAATTTATGATGCCCCTTTAATATTTATGTGAATTTTGATTGGACGTTCCGAATTCAAACTCAAAATTTAAATTACTTTAGGATCCGAGTTCAAAACTTTGGATCTATTATGCATAATAATAATAATAACAATAATAATAATAATGATGATGATGATGATGATGATGATGAGTAGATTGAGTTGGAATAACTTTTAAATGGAGTTATGAAACTTGTGAATAGCACATTTACTAATCAAATCATTTCTTTGCATTTTTTTCTCTTTCAAAAAATTGAAAAGCTAACACCACTGTTCACATTGACAACAAGGTATAAGTGATGTATAAAAAAGCGTATTTGCATTGACCAAAAAATGCTGTCAACATCAACAACAAGTGTCTCTATTATCACACCTTTATTTTTTATATATTCTATATAGTTATCTAAGTAGAACTAGTTGTGACGTGTCAAAATTTAACAACAAACTTATTTGAAAACAATAACGAGTAATCAAATAATTATTAAAACAACATAAAGACCGGATCACATATCTAATATCTTCCCTGTAGTTTAGATAAATTATCTATCAAAATTTATATAATTTCAAAGTCAATATTTTTATTAATCAAGCGGCCATTTTTATTAATACCCTAAAAAAAGAGAAAATTTTAAAACTGCCCCTGCATAGGTTTTTTTTTTTTTTAAATTGCCCCGATAGCTGGGCCCACGGGCGGCCCACCCTCCCTAGCAGACTGTCTGAGCTAGGGGCGGTCCACTAAGGACCAGACCGCCTGTGGTCCGGGAGGTCCTCTTTTTTTTTTTCTTTTTTTTTTTTAAGAGAGATCTTAACATTTTGATTTAAATAATTTTAAGAAGAAATTTTTTTCTTGTTTAGAGTGTATTAAAAAAAAAAGACATTTGATATATTTATGCAGTGATGTCGTAACTCTTTATAATTTTGATTTGGTTTGTCAGTTGGATATTACAAGTTTAAAGATAACACTAATTAAGAATTTGCCCTTGATTCTCAATAATTTATTTTATTCAAATATACACAAGGAAATATAGTTAGATTGCCTCAATGATGTCAATTTTTTTTTTTTTAGAGAATAATTGGATTATTTGATTATTGTCAACATATATCATTTGCTGAAAAATAGGCAAACAAACACAATAAATAGTAAATGTATTTTAAAATAATAATATGAATAATTCTTGAATAATCTCTTAGACTTTTGACTAAACAAAATACCGATCGTTGTACATCTACCGTTAAACGAAAACTTAAACTGAATTTTTGAGACACTAAACGACATTTTTAGGTAGGGTGGACCACCCGTGGGCCCAGCGATCGGAGCAAAGTAAACTCAATCAGCGCCCGTGGACCCAGCGATTGAGGCACTAAACGCCCGTGAGCCCAGCTAAAAATTAATAGTTCATTTTTATCATAACTTAATCAGAAATCCAGCCAGTATGATATTAATGTCATTGAATATGATACGAGCAAAGTAAACTCATAATATTCTTTGTTGATGCCCAACAACAACATACATGAAATTGGACTCCTAGTACATATTTGTAACTATTTTTTTAAAACTATTTTAGTATCAAACTAAGCGGTAAAAAATATTGAAAAATGAATGAAAATTAGTTAAAAAAAAATCTCATATTTGACTGCTTGATTTGATATTAAATAGATTAAAAAAATTATAATTTTTGCATGTAAATGCACCACTTGTACAGTCAATTAGTTTGAATGGCTTGGATTCGTTGTTTGAAGTCTATTCGATAAATTTTGAAATTGGTGTTATACAAGTAACAAAATGTTTTCAAATTTTCATCAAATTTAATTCGCAACTTATCTAAACTAAACATAAAATATCTATTTTTTTAATTTTTTTATTGTAACAGTTTATTTGATTGTCATGACTATTGGATAAATTTGGTGGTCAATATACAGGTGCAGAGTCAAACACGACTTTTCCGCGTTGACGAATCCATTAAAAATTGAATGGACTTATATGTGAAACCACATTAATTAAATACTACTAAATTTAAATGATATCTATATATATATTACCTAATCATGTTTCAGGTTTTCTATCAATAGTTTTTTTTTTTTATAAAATAGATAAATATAATGTAATTATTATATACCATAAAGGCACAAAAAACATCAATTTAAATTAAATCAACTTAGATGATGAAGAAATTTAGCACAAACAAAACAAATTGTTCATGATACAACCATTATAATATATAATTAATTAAGTTTACCATATCTATATTACCCCTTGTTAGAATTTTTTTTGTTATATTCTTAATTTTCATTCCATTATTTTGGGTCATAATTAGTTCAAATTTGGTAACTCTATAAACAAATGCTAATCAATACATTTTATAACTGATACGATTTTTTTCCATGTGATCGATTTTTTTTTTTTTCATTTTTCCAGTTTTTTAGGAAACATTTATTACTTTTCTTAAAATAAAAAATTCTGTCAGAGAAGGAAAAAAAAAACCCAAGTTATTTTGAGCTAAGGAGTAGGTTTAAAATTAATCAACCAAAAGGTACGCAATTGCAAATATAACACGGTCTCTAGCAATTATAAAGTAATAATAAAGCAGAGAGGCGAGACTCGAGAGAGGAGGCGGGGAATGCATCTCACCTAAGGTAACATAACACATCTATTTAGATCCAAACCGTTCGATCAGAATCCACACGACTATTAAAGAGATCTCGTGCATTCCCCCTCTAAATGGTTTGGCCCAAATTCTGATCGGACGCTTTTGATCTAAACAGAAATATTCTGTTACCTTAGGTTATGAATTCGGGCGAGGAAGAGAGCGATCCGATCCTCTGAAGTAACTCAAACTTTGAGTTTATATACGAACTGTCCGACTAGAATCCGGGTTCCTTTAATATTCGTGTGCAATCGGATTTGACGGTCCAGATCTAAACTTAAATTATCTGTTACCTCAGATCATATAAATTCGGAGGGAGAGATGGATTCGGGAGATAGAGAGGAAAAAGGCGAAAAGAAAACCCCAAAAAGCAGAAGAGAGAGAGAGAGGGGGGGAGAAAAAGCGCTCTCTCTGAGCTCTCAAAACCCTTGACGCCATTTTTCTTTCTCTCGGCGCTCGCCGCCATGGCATCTCGGCCACAGCTTACATATCCTCTTATACACTGTGAGTTTAGTCTCCCGTTTTATTCTAAGTAAAAATATGGCGTTACTAATTAGATCCTTTTTCTAGCCTTACTTTTCCCATCGCTCGCAAGTGAGAGCTGCTAGGTGCGATTTCCAACTGGCGCCTTTTCTTTTTCGTTCAATTTTGTGAAAAAAGAGCGAAAATATATTTTGCTTTAGTTTATAATCTTGTACTTCGTTGTTTGAAAAGGCACGCATCCTTCTTTTACCTTTTCAGCAGTCGCTTTTTGATTATTTTGTGGATTGAAGTTTATTTCTGTTGAAGATTTTTTTTTTTTTTTAAATTTGAACCTCTATTTGCCAGAAAATTGAAAACCTAATGCAAGTCTCTGTAATCTCTAAAGCACGCACTGCTATACAATGAGTATTTAACAGAGCGAGAATTAGATTTATCATCACATTTCACATTGTTGTTAGATTTATCAGTACATACTGGTATATTTATCAGTACAAGAAAAAAAAAAAGTAGGGATCCTCATCAATACAAGCAATTAAATGTCATCACACTTCAAAATATATTCACTTGTACTCCTTTTCTTTTCAGAAGCAGGAAACAGTTTGATGTGCCCTGAATGGCATGGTCTGACACCACCACCTCAAACAAGCACTCAGAAGATATACAAGACATGTCTCCGGCCCCCGAAATGCCTTCTTCGTCTCCCCAAATCGCACCCCAAGTTGCAAACGGGGAAGAAGAAGCTGGGAAGCGGCCGGAGCCGAAGGATGCTCTCTCATATGCAAACATTTTACGGTCGAGGAACAAGTTTGCGGATGCACTGGGGTTGTATAACGGAGTCATTGAGCGGGATGGGGGCAATGTGGAGGCGTTGATCGGCCGTGGCATATGCTTGCAGATGCAGGGAATGATGATGCAGGCGTTCGAGAGCTTCTCTGAGGCGGTCAGAATGGACCCACTTAATGCTTGTGCTCTCACTCATTGCGGGGTCATTTATAAGGAT